>DWLS01001353.1:0-22271 GCA_018246255.1 Pachliopta kotzebuea | reverse complement strand
GTTTTAAGTTAAGCGATATAAGTGCCCACAGCACAGGCTTGCCTAGTGTGGGATCATCGGTAATAAAATGTTTAAAAAATGTTAAAACTCGGCATAAGAATAAATAAATAAATAAAGAAAAGATCGTGTTTTCATTTCTTATGTTATACGTGGCTTTATTCGGCCTTCTTTTGTTTTGGAAAACTGTGTAGATTGGCTTCTTGGCAGCTTTTCTTCCCTGGTTGAAAATACACAGGCATATCCAAGTGGTAGAAAACTTTAAGGTCAAGCGAATTGCGTGAGTGCCAAGTAACAGATGAAAAGGGTGAAAACGAAGTGAATTAAAGAAGTGAAGAAAATAGAGAGCAGTGCCCATGAACACCATACGGTATAATAGCTAAGAAAAGAAAGAGATACATGGTAAAGCTATCAAAGATATAAGACCTGGTGGTCTTTTAACGATGGTGCAAATGTGGACTTTTAGATAAGCACCACAATACGGCCGTTTCCTTGAGACCGGACGTTCTGTCATTTTAGTAATTTCATTAACTACAATATCATGTGAAGTGAAAAAGGATAATTCTTATATTACTGCTTGTCGGTAGCAAAGTCTAATGTAGCAGAAAGCCAACACATAGGAAAAGATTGATACGTGAATAGAAAAAACGGCTACTATAGTATAGTCCATTTACATCAATATCTATAATGTACAATCTTCAATAATCCCCTTTTTTGTTAATTAACAAATGTTTTGATTGTAACGATTTTTTTTATTGTAAATTCACCAAATTGTACTTTATAGAGATTAAGTCGAAAAGTCAACGGGATTAAAACTTCAACGTTTAATTTTTAACGAGATAATTACATTACGGCCCCATTTATATCCCCTTCCACTCTCCAAATCCTCGCCTTTGAATATATTTAAAGTACTCCCTAATCCATCCGTATTGCTAAATATAATCTGTCTTTATTTGATTAATAAATGGGTTTAGGTCGAGTTAACAAAGCCTTAATTCCCGTTTGGCATGCTAGCCCACTTTAGAGTTGCCCTTAACCGGAAATATATTTAACAATGGCTTTGTATTGTTTGAGGACAAAAAGAGTGGTATTTATAATTTGCATCTGAATTTCATAATGTGTATTACTTTTAAGAGAACCATAATCATCATCAGCCGACTGACCTTCACTGCTGGATATAAGCCTCCTACGCTGACCTAGTGCGAGATGGTGGGAAAAGAGAATCATGCAAGACACTACCTAATTGTATTTTCTTCTAAACACGATTTCAAATGAAAAAATGTGAACTTTTTTAATGAAATGGACTAGACGTAATTCTCTATAATTAAAATTTTGTTAAAAATAAATCATAGAGTTAAAGAGTGAGTAAAGCGGCTTGAAGGGTGCTGCGTGCTAGTGGAATAACTGGGGTAACGAGACTTAACACCTTTACTGCCATGAGCGTAATGTGTTGCTGCGTATACCATACCCTCACGTGAACGCCATACTCGTCTTGTCGCCTCGTGGAATAAAAAAAAACGACATGATCATCCATAACAAAGGGAACAAGAGATATGTGCGTCGTATCGTGCGTCAAAACCGCATCCGCTAAAAAATTTGATATTCACATTTGATACAAAAATTTATTTATCCCGTAGTGTTAAATAAAATTCAATTACAAACCTAACAACAAAGCAAACCTGAGATGTTGATTTTAACTGTATTTATAGTTTTGACTATTTGACGTTAACATTTGGTCTATGTCGCCGACGCCTGTTGGCTACTTCTCGTGTTGTGAACACTGTTGTTTGTCATTCGCGCCAGTAATGTAGACACTAACGATGCTCTCGAGTGAGATTGACAAAACAGAATTGTAAACTTTTTTTTTTACATGGCTATGCGCTTGCTTTGTAATACGGAAGTTCTTGGTTCAATTCTGGTTTACAATTGGCGGCTATATTCCACTTTCATATTATACTGGCGGAAGGCTTTGTTACTGTTGACCGTCTCCGATACCTTTTACTTCTGCCGCTAAACAATACTGTGTGCAAACATTACTGTGTTCAGGTTTGAAGGTTGGTGTAGCTAGTGAAATTACGGGGGTACAGAGACTTATGTCTCATAACGAGCACAATGTGGTGTTAATATCATTATAACTAGTGCCGCATTATAGGCAAGGTTTTCCCAAGGAACTACGGAAAGGAGTCTTTCAAAAATGGCTTGATAAGGTGTCGGCAACGTGCCAGTGGTGCCTTTGGTGCTGCAGGCGTTGATAGCCTACGGTGACTGCTTACCATCAGGCAGGTCGTATTCCTGTTTGCCACCTTAGTGGCATAAACAAAAAATGGGAACCGGATCAGTTACAGACAAGTCAACGTTCCGCTTGTCTTCTAGCTTCGTTTAAATTAAATAAACACAATTGTACCAGTCAAACATTATTATTGCTGTGTTCTGGCTAATATGTTTCACTATCCACAATTTCATTGTGAATAAACACATTACTATTTCCAGAGTCGGATCAACACGGAAATTTGTTCTTAATGTAGATACGAAAAGTCCTAAAATTGTCTTCTCTTCTCACTTATATTTCTGTCCATCTCTTCGACCCTCTGCTAATCCTTTTTCCTTCGGCTTTCTCCTCTCCCTTATAATATTAATTATATTGATATTATTCAGCTTGCGAAGTTCAGATCCGCGAGCTCTAGGTCCGATAAAGCCTTCGCGGCCATAATAGTGACCGAGGGCATCAACATCATCCGAAAAAAATCTAAAATGAATTGCGAACTTTCAAAATATATTTTCTGATGTAAAGTGTCGTTTGACCAAAAAAGACGTCTCGTCTGTTATTAGGCTCTCAGACCTGGAGTCCCGATACTTAATGTAGACATTACCAAGTCCGTATCGAATTTCAAACGACCTATTTGTCAGTGTTCTGGCGGTGTATTTTAAACTCAGTACTGTCCTGTATAAATAGACATGGTTCTCTATACATTTTAATGTTCCTGCCAGCAGTATTCTTACAGGGTTATCATCATCATCGACGTCAACATTATATTGATTTTTAATTGTTTAAATAAGTTATACATTAAAGTTAACTGCACGAAAGTTGTAGACCTGGTGACCTGTAAGACGGGTTTGTTACATATCATAGGCACCAGCGATCCACAAACATATTGTATAATGTACATAAATAGCTCCAAACTATGTTTTCCTAAATTTCTTTTGTTTGTGGTGACTAATAAATACATTGGTTATGATTTTTTTTATTTTATTAAAAGTGGAAAATATTTTGGAATTGGTCTAAAAAATTAACGACATTCGCCTCTATGTGTATTAAAATCAGTTTTTGAGCTAAATCGGAATAATTATATCCTAATCATAACATTGTAGATCTAACTATAAGTGAAGCAATGTTAGTTCAAGTAACACTTAGACTCGAGTGTCTAATAAGTACAAATATAAAAATCTCTTTTTACATATAATGCCATATTAATAGTAACATTTTTTTAAATAATGAAGAGGAGTTTTAACAATGAAGCGATTAAATTGTATATTGCTTGCACTAACACCTTTATGTAAATACCTTCTGTCATTTTCCTACAAATGTAAGAACGATTGGCTATTTACTATATAGTTCTCACTACGAGACAGTCAGGTTACAATTCACCATACTGGCTCAGGGTCAGGAGTTATTCTTGATTTAATATTACTGGAATAAAAATAACGACTGCAACACTCATTACTTTAAAAAACGTTGAATTATGTTTTTTTGACGTGGCGAGGGGTCGTGCCTTCACTAGATGGTATAGTGATGCTTAGTTAATATGATATATACATCACGACATTGCGTTCATCGTTTTAACATATCAGGTGGGTTAAGACTTGTTACACCAGTAATTTTACTACCTACAGTGTTCATAAAACCGGAAGACAGTAATGTTTGCACAGTACTGTTTGTCAACTTCAATAGGAACTGCAGTGGTACCACCTACATGGTCTCCGGAAACAAAGACCTAACGCCAGTGTAATGCTTTGTGAATAGAATATTTATTATATTCCTAAGCCCATAGACGTCCACAGCTGGACATGGACATCTTCCTACAAGCACAACTACCTACAAATCCGTTCGGTTTGTAATTGGTTCAGTAAGTTTTAGTCTCTATTACCTGATTGTATCAGCGTAAAAGAGACTGCTGCGCCGGCTTAAATACTCCGTAACGCTTGTAACCTTTAAACCTGTGAGCTTCATAGATGTCCTTTAAGGAAGTACAGGATAACGGAGACCAGAAATAGAAGAGAGAATCGAACTCATGACCTTTGTGTCCAAAGCATAAAAATGAGAGCTTAGGCCATTCCGGCACATACAAATCTTATAAGATAACAGAGATCCGGATAATAAGAGGACGCATCCGTCGTCTTTGCGGCTCATTTATTAGGGTGTTGGCAACCCTGTGTTAGTGTGCAACGTTCAAAGACGTCAACCAGGAGCGTTTTGTTTGAGTATGCAGCTGACGACAAAACGGTGCGACGTCACGCCGGTGTTTACAGCCCGCTGTTGCAATGTGTCGGACGTCCGTCTGATGTGTCGTAGTTACGGTGCCGATTGCACACCCTAGCGGCCTGTTTTGGTTTCTTCAGATTCACTTCGCCATCTCGTGGTATAATTACTTATTAATGTTATAGTACGAGCCCCACTGAGCTTATGCTTCCAAAAACACATTGATGAACGAGAAAGATTTTATGGAGATTTGACAACCTCCAATCATTGGTGGTAGGTAGGTACCACGGCAGCTCTTTTTGCAGCCGACAAACATTACTTTTCCGGGTTTAAGCGTGTTGTATGCTAGTGAAATTACTTGAGTAACACGACTTAACACCTTATATATCAAGACGAAAAGTACAATGTGGTATTGTGAATCTTAAACAACGCCACGTTCTTGTCGCCAAGCGTATCACTTAAGATCAGGTGCACACCTTGCTTATCTCGCAATATGTATATAGTATTATGAAAGGAAAAAGTGATGAACAGAAAAGCTTTTCTGGACTAAAGGCATCTGCTAATACATATATGTCTTCTTTTTTTGTTAGATAAGGGCCCGAGTCCCAGCTGTGAGAAAATTAAATAACCTTTTTACATATTCCTAATTTTTTTGCATGAATAGAGCGACGTTAGATCAAGAGTAATACTCAATCTCTGTGATAGAAGATCTGTGCAACGTTCAGAGGAAGCAATCTTTTAGCTAAATAAGGAGCATTAAATGTTTCACAATAAATATAAGGTGGAGCAAGGAACTAATGGTGCGCGGGAAGTAGCCGGATGATTTAGACAGATGCGCTATTACCACCTCTGAACTGTTTCAAATGTATTTTTGTACATTGAAAAATATTAAGGAAGTACATAAATATGTTGAAACCACCGTTTTATTTCGAGCATCGGATCTATCTCGATGTATTACGACGGCCGATGTTTCGATCCCAAGGCCACGTAAATGGCAATTGCAATTTTTTTTCACAACCGTTTGGTTAATTACCATTATAATATTGCTAATCTACCGCAATACACTTGATTGCAAATTCTACCTATAAAATGGTAATTGTAGTAATTAAACTCGATACTTACATATCTCATCGCTGCGGATAAAAATATGTGTTAGTATAAATTTAATTAACTTCATCATGTATCACTCAAGGCATGGACACAGGTATGGCAACATTCCACAAGTCACTGTTGTAGAGGTAAGGCGTTGGCAGCTGATACAGGCTGGTATTTTCATCGATAAAGAGAAAGCCTCGGTCACGTTAATTATGACGAAAGGTAGGGTGTGCACTGTCGGACACCTGTCGGACGCAGCTCCTGATGGTGACGTGGCCACGTTCCCTCGCCTGTTGAGGCGTAACGGTGGTTTTGACACTGACAAACATTTCTATATGAAAATGTTTGATAAAATTACTTCTTTTTTTTAGGAGTGTTTTAATGTAAAATAAATTGAATGTTGTTTTATTTAAATTTGAACCATTTTGAAATATATTAAATAAGGATCTGGTTATTAATTTGAAAGTGTCCTAATTTAACTCCTATTAAAAAACGCATGTTATTCACCTACTAGTTGCCTCTATTTTAATAGGAACTATATATTTAATATCTGTGGGATATACTTACCAATATAACTCATTAGCATTTTATATGTGTATTATAAATTCATTGTACGGAAAACCTTAAATATCTTGATTAGACCACTTTCAAAATAAGCGGCTCAATGTTTTCCAGAGATTTTAAATCTATACGTAGATAAAAATCTATCATTTATAAAGGACTTTTCTGAGACGGTAATTTCAAAGAAGCAAGAATCCCTTTTGTAACATCTAGAGCACTGTTTCCCAACCTTGGTGCCATGACCTACTTTGAGAAAAAAAAAATCGGTTTCTCTCGAATCTTTCGATTTTTATTCAATGTCCTCCAAGAACAAAAAAGAAAATTCAAGATTTCTCTTCTAAATGACAGAATTGCTTCCTTGGGGGGACTACGGCCCTTCTTGATAAAGACTGGTCTAGACAATAAAATAGAAATGAAGCTTTTCCTATAAACTGTTTTGATATCGTTTTTAACTAACCATTTCGTTTGTATATAATTTATTGTTCAAGTATGCTTTAAACATTTATCGTTAAGACTTTTAATTAATATAATCAAAATCAAATTTATTTGATTTATTAAAACGTGTAAGTTATAACCTTTTGGTAATAGTCATATTACTATTTATTCATGGTATTACACAAGTTTTTTTTATGCAAAGCGATGAGCAAGGCGTTCATCTGATGGTAAGTGATACGTTTGCCCATAATAACTTTTTTTTTTCGGATGAACTTGATGCTTTCGGCCGCTATTATGGCCGCGAAAGCTTCATCGGACCCTGAGCTCGAGAAACCAGACACCGCGAGCACCTATAACGTGGCGCTTGTTAAGATGATATACACAGCACCACATTGCGCTTTTCATTATAAGATGTAAGATGTTAAATCTTGTTGCTTCAGTAATTTTACTAGCATACAGCTACCTATAAAACGAAACGCAGTAATATTTGTGCAGTACTATTTATGGGCTGCAATAGGAGCTGCGGTGTTACTCACCTACACCGTCTCCGGCAACAGAGACATACTATAAGTAGGCTATATAAGAAGCTTTACATAATAAGTTATGTAAAGCGGGCCCATAATTTGTATTAAGTCAATCTCTGTGAACATTTTAGTGCCATACCATAGCCGGCATTTACCTGACGGAAAACGTTGGTTGTGAACAAAAACAAAAAAAAATGACTACATTCTTTAGTATGGTGAACGCGTGTGATACCGGGGCGAGGTATGAGTGGATCCGGTTGCCGCGATAATAGAATGTTTCCCTTGTCTGTCCGTGCGCATGTCACGATTCTCTCACGGGTTTTCGCGTCTACTGTATACGGTGTACCATCATTATAATGGTATACTTCTTACACGACGGAGCAATAAACTACCGCCACGTGATGAATGAATCGCCCAACTATCGATAGGTTTTTTTATGCGTCAGGACGAGCTTTGACCTGATCGTAAGTGACACGCCTTCCCACAAGACCATGGCGCTGTTTAAGATGATATACGCTACCAACACATTGCGCTTGTCGCTTTGAGATGTAAAATGTTAAGTCTCGTTTCCCTCAGTAATTTCATTAGCATACCGCAGCTTTCAAACGGGAACACAGTAATGTATGTCAGCTGCAAAAAAAGCTGTGGTGGTACCTGCCTAGACGGTCTTCAGAGACAGAGAGCTACCACCAGTAAATCGAAACTCGATATAATAACTATACTATACTATGGACGATTGTAGAATGATAAAAGTTACCTTGCGTTAAAGCGACGTCCGTAAGTGCTGTGTATATCAGCTTCACCTGCGCCATGTTGTTATGGGCAAGAGTATCAGTTACTATCCGGTGAAGGTCTTGATAATCTTGTAGCCAAATTGTGTAAAAAAAAAATTACTTTTGCGTAGTTACAAAATACTGATTAAAAAAATAAGCAGCTTAAAAGGCCGTTGCGAAAAAGCTCATTGGATTCTCATGAGCCATCGAAAGATTGGTGGTGAAAAAATTAGTACATTAGCACACCTTTGAAACTAGTACATTGGTTGTGGACGGGGGGAGGCTGGTTGATGACAGGTTGTATTAAAGATTGTGTGCCTGACCTTCCCCTTGTGACAGATTCGAATTAATCGAAGAATAGTCGAAACGAATACAGTACTAAAGTTGGTAGTAGATGTTTTAGTTTAATTACCACAACTGCTTTATTAAGCGTAAATCTTAATATATCTATTATTTCCTATAGCTAATTAATTTTTCTTTCGTAGCTAGACGTTAATTTCCTCCGGAGCTTTGTGAATCGGATTAATCTGGGTCGTTTCTTGGATCACATAATAATTGAGGTTTGGATATAGACTTTTTCCTTAACGTATTTCTCTTTCTGCAGACATACATTATATAACAGTTATATAAAATCAAATGACATGTTTATTTTCTGATATGTAAAAAAATTACCTCTCATACGAATAAACTATCAATGTGCTATTTTTTTTCCAAAGTTAACATAATTAGTTCAGTAGCTTTTTTGCATTGTCTTTTTAAACTGAAAACTGTTAGTTACTTTATTAGCGTTATATTCTAACAATAAAGCTATGTTTTAGTAATATAAATGTATGTTATTATAAACAGGATCTAATTGCATTGTCTGCTAGCGAGAAATGAGGCCATCTTACGACATCTTGTGCAATATATGCAAAATGTACATATATGCAAAGTTCAATTCGTTCGACTACAAAAAGAAACAATTGTAGTGGTAAAGTTGCGTAAGTAATAACAGTTAATATTAATTTTTATATACACAAAAGTTGAATTTTTTTTGCAGTGGTTAAATTGTATTTTAAGAAAAAATTGACGTTATGGGAAAAAATATCTTTGCTGTATAACAAAAAATGTAGGAGAACTAATTAGAATATTGTACAAAGATTACAAGCTTTCTTCGCGCTATTCAGTTACGCTTGGGGATTGGTTTATCGACAATATTATTATTGGACAAAGATTTATATGTGGAAGAAAAAAAACATTATTTTCATCTGTAACCTATTCTCTGATGATGATACCGCTCATCTGAAGCTGGGCACACGGACCACGAGGCCCACGGCCTATTTCTCTACTATAATAAACTTTGTATCATAATACATCAAGCTTAAGGAAGTCTAAAATCCGTGACCATGTTATGGATCATCCCAACTCATAAGATTTGATAAACCACAAATCCTTGCCTATGATCGATTCCTACCAAGAATGTATCCCAAGGCTATTGATATTAAAAAAACTTCTTAATTGCAATACAGAAGATTGTTGGGTAATACCACCATACCATAAGAACCATACCGTCATGTACCATACCATAAGAACAGCAAAGGACTGGAACAACTTGCCGGTGTCTGTGTTCCCGTCCATATACGATGTCGGCGTCTTCAAGAAAAGAGTGAATAGGCACTTATTGGGTTGATGCGCTTTACCACCATAGACCACATCATCACTTAACACTACGTGGGATCGTGGTCAAGTATTGACCCGTACCTAATAAGAAAAAACATTGGGATGCCTTTATTACAAAATTAAATCAAATACGAAGTACACCGCTTCAAGACTTCTGGATACCGTGAGATCATTCTGCGTAGATCGGACTATGAATAATAATCAAAAAAGTTGTATGACTAAGTGATGACAGAATATCGGGACATCTGTCACCTCAGTGACCCCGTGACGACGGATGCTGAAAAGCGACTAAAACGACGGGATAATAAAATAAATAAATAACAATTAAGTAAACTCGTTAAAAATTAGTATTATTTAACTAAGTATTTAAATAATATACTTATGTTTATAATTATTATTGACTTAAAGCTTACGATCTACGTTAACTGTGTGTATTATCATTTTCATGATAATAACCCTATATGGCATATGGTGATCCATTCTTACCCAGAATACTCCATCTTTAATATGTATTTGATGACACCTGGAACACAGAAATTATTGCGGCTAATTTCAATATGTCTCATTTAATACTAATCTCTGTCTTTTTACGTCGTAAAAAGAAGTTGGTGCTCTGTTAAGAAATTGCATATATAAAATATTTAGTAACATGTGACACCTGCGCGGGGAACACATGGATGCGGGCGGAACAGGACCTTTTCGAGAGATCTCTGAAACAGGCCTTTGGTTAACAGTCTGATGATGACATCTGCCAGCAAAACCTGTTTTAGATTTTAACTCATCAATGGTTTATAAAAAAAGGTTACTGTCGTATATTGTATTCATTACTTTTGCGTATTAATCACACAACAATTATAAATCAGTAACCAGTTTGTAGGACTAGAATGGTTATCTTGAGCTATCATCGTCCATCTGCTAAGTTTTTTTGAGTTAACTCTATGCCGTTTAAGTTACAGGGAATCAATTTAACTAAAAACTAGTCGCAATGAGAACAGGTTGCGTGAAGTGTTATGTACAATAACGGAAATCAGCGACAGGAGTTTCAACATATGTGATTTACTCGAAAGTTACTTGTGCGCTTGAGTTGCTTAAAAAATTACTTACCTTTATATTATAATTTTGTATCTTGACAAATTTAGCTATAGCTTTTCTCTATTTTTTACCGGTTTGATTGGACCTAGCTATATCTGTTTGCTGAGCACGGATCTTCTCAAATTAAGGTTTTGGGCGTACTCTTCTTTTTTGGAGCTTGGTTGGCGTTACCAGCATACTAGGTTGGTAATGTCACTAAGAAATGTGCAAATTTTTATTTTCGACTAGGCGCCGAGATTAGACGTTCACTTGATAGTAAGTCATAACGTGGCGCTAGCTAGGCTGATATACACAGATTGCGCTCGTCGCTTTAACACATAAGATGTTAATTCTCGTTATCCCAGTAATTTCACTAGCTACAATCTCTTTCCAACTGGAACATAGTAATGTTTGCACGGTACTATTCGTCAGCTGCAATTGAAACTGCGGTGGTACCTACACAGTCGCCGGTAACAAAGGCCTATCATCACCTAATTTTCTTACTTTTTTCTTTGCGGCTTTTTTTATGATGTATTGTTAAGGCTCAAACCAGTGGTGTGCACCACTCACCATCAGCCCCTGCTATCCTTCAATGTAACACAAGAAAGCTTATTAGGAGTAAAGGCTTTTCTTTGTACGAACTGAAAACGCTTTTGAGAGAAGCGATATAAAAGCGAGTTGAATGCATACATCTTTAAAGTTATAAAAATCACACTGCTTAAACTTTAAGTGCTAGCAGCTAGTTTGAGAAACTAAAACACCTTTTTTTTTTCTTTCGCAGAGGGCTTTTAAACTGTTGAACCACTCACGTCAGGTATTTGCTTGGAACGTTTCTAGTGAACCATAAATAATAGAGTACGCCAAGACCGCTGCGGGCTCCTTTGGGATTGCGATACGCCTGTACTAACGTTCACTTTCTTTTTTTATATTTCTACATATTTTAGTTAATGCGCAAATTTTTTTTTATTATAACTTAAGTTATAAATTATATTTATTTAAAATAAATTACGTTTTGTAATTACCCGATAGTTGCTACCAGATAGTTTAAATTATGGTCAAATATATCAGTGGCCTGTAGAATTTATCTGTTTCCGTTAGCCAAAAATATCTTTATTTTTATTAACAGAAATAAATATTCATTAGCTATACTGTTATATGCGGGAAGATGGCGAGACGCACTCATAATTTCTGGTATCTATCTAAAGATATGAAAAAAACTAACTAAACCTCTTAAACTTGGTAGTGTAGTAATTAGAAACAGCAAAACTCTATACATATGTCGCGCGTTCAGTATTAAAACATTTTTATTGTCCAGTGTCAAACTTTATCGATTGTCGGTCAGAATTCGTGTTGCCATGACAACGACAGCCCCTGTGTAAAGAACCCTTAAAAGGCAACTCAGCGGACGATCCCGCTCAATTCCGGTCGACGAAATTATCGAATTAATAACGAAAATAGTCATATTAAATTTATTTTTTTGGCTATGTTTATGTTATTAAAAAATTAAGTATTTAACAAAAAAATTAATAAATTTATACATTAAATATATATAATAAATTCTATCAAATAACTTATGAACTGTAATGTATAGAAAAGATTCAATTTGTGTTATAAGGCGGTTAAAAGAAAGCATTGGTGTATAAACATTATTAATCTCTCTCTTACACTCACTCTCTCTTTGTCTTTTTATCTCACACGCTCTATTATTTTCTCTCTTTTACATACACATTCTCACTCACATTTTTGATTTGGTCCACCGTGTTTGAAGTTCGTCTGGGGCGGGCGATGTGTTTGACTACCAGCAAACGTATAATTTACCATCAAAGGAACACATCTCTCCATTCGTCGCTTGCTTTACATAAAAACAATATTTTAATCGTTTGACCATTAATTAGTAATTATTTGGACAGATAACTAATCTGCCTATAAATACAGTACAAATAAGAAAATAATCGTGCAAGTCGGTCAAATGCAAATATCAGACGAATTGTATAAGAGCCGTGACAATATAATTATTGGAAAGCACCTTGACATAATATCCTGAAAAATAACTGATAAGATAAACTGATATTTTCTATAGATAACTTTGTTAATGTATTTGCATATATATAACTGTTTAAAATAATAAGTCGTAACTAGGAAAACTATTTTTCTCTACTACAACGTATTTTTTTTATTTGATAGTAATACGAGATTACAGTTTTCAATGATCATCAACATTTAAAATTTTCGATTCATACTATCGAAAGCGTTTTTCTTCATTAGCATGTAGACGTCAACTGCAGAACTTAGTCCTCCCTTATAGTAGGTGATTTAGGTCATCTCCCACCAAGCTGACCCAATGCTGATTGGTAAAGAAAGTTTTCTACTGGTGCTGAAACTTATTAATGTCTTAAAATTTGTATAAGCGATGTAAAAATATATTTCAAATATATACTCTTGCTATAGATGTTTTTGCGGTTTATTTAAGTTATACAGTAATGTTAACTGCATGAGAGTTCAAGACCCGGTGATTAGTAACACGGGTTTATTATCTATCACAGGCACCAGAGAACCACAACCATGTTGTGAAATGATTATTGATAACTTGAAACTCATTTTTGTAATTTTCATTGGTTTGTGGTGATAGATAAATACCTATTTTATTTTCTAATTAATAATTGAAGATATGTATTATTACCATCTTCTCCCTCAGTATCTGGATATAAGCCTCTTCCAAATATCTCCCCTCTGATCAGTCCTACGCTGTCAACATCCAGCGGTTTCCCGCGACCTTCACCAGTATAATAATATGTATTCATTAAGGTAGTTTTGAGTTTTACAATTATCACTTCAAAGTTAACGTAATTAATCTTTTTAAAATTTAATTAGTAAAGTATTTCGTTTCAGACATTTATTAATTTCTGTACCAGGTATGATCGTTCTCCTTAACGTTAAGATATTAATTATTTATCTATTACTTTATTTTGTTTGTAAAATATTTTGACAGACTAAAAAAATTACAGAATTTATTGTTTTGTATATCTTAGAATCAAGCAAATGAAGGCATATCGACAGACGGGGTTTATTGATCTGACTAGTCTTGCACTATTTATAGGGTTGGCCAGTTCAGTACGGAATTAATTACAATATGTCATAATTTTTTTTTTAATGTAACGACATGAGTATTGCCTTCACTTGATGGTAAGTGATACACTTGCCCATAATAACGCAGCGCTAGTTAGGATGGTATACACAGCATCATATTGCATTAGACGTCTTGAAGCATAAGGTGTTAAAGCTCGTTACCCCAGTAATTTCACTAGCTATAACCAGAACACAGTACTTTTAGTCGACAGAAATAGAAGCTGCGGTAATATCTTGATGGTCGTCTCCACCGTAATGAAGACCTACCACCAGTAAATATAAATATATACTGATTAATAATTTTTTTTGAATTAACTAGCCTTGTTTTGTTCAAATTTTATCTAAAATTTTTAGCATAATAACAATTTTGTTTTATTTCTGTCTTTGGTATTAAAGAGCGGTTTAAGAATGTTTATATATGAACCTTTTTATAATTTATTCTTATACAGTATTTAGGCTACTCCAGATTACACCGATCTCTGACCTGTGGTTGTGATGATTTTTGCTTACTATGAAATTCACGTTTATTAGTCGCATAAATCTCAATGTATATTCTTGTATAATTATTCGCTCCAGACGTTTCTAGTAAATTAAACTACTTTAATTTATGATGCAGAGCTATAAACTTTGATTGTAATTGAGTACTATTGAAGCAGCATATCTGTGCACTCACACAGCTACATACATCATTTTGACAATATATGACTTCATCGCTAGATATGAAGTTGTTTGTCAAAGTGGTTATTGTTTAATGGTATAAATAGTTAATACTTGACTTGACCGTCTAGGTAGGTACCACCGCAGCTCCTATTGCTATCATCAAATAGTAATGTGCAAACATTACTGTGTTTCAGTTTGAAGGGTGCTCTATGCTGGTGAAATTACTAAGGTAACGAGACTTAGCACCTCATGTCTCAAACCGACGCGCGCAAAATGGTACTGTGACTGCCATCTCAACCATTGCCAAGTTGTTATGGGCAAGGATATCGCTATTACCGTATTAATAACAGGTGAACACTATACTCGCCTCGTCCATTCGTAAAATAAAAAAATCAGCAAAACGAAGTGAAAGTTCTCCTAGTTGTAAATGATATGCGCTGTCCATGACAATGGAGCGCCTCTCAGAATATGACAACACGACAATCGCAATACGTATAGAACTGAAACATAATATACCAAGTCCCACTGTCCCAGTAATTCCATGTTAGCGACAATAGGTAGTACATGAATACTACATACATGTTTATTTATATATAATGTGTTTTTGTACACTTTATGTTTGTGAAATAAAACCAATGTGTTGCTCTAAAAAGAGAAATTCTTAAATTAGTTATAAACAGCAAGATCTAATTTCACAAAATACTTTTTTAAATAATCTATTTTCAAACTTACTTAAAGAGAGAAACAACATTTATAGCTATTATTTACAACTTCTTTTTAAGAAACCATTAATTTTAGTTGCATATGATTTTAAATTTGACAACTGACAACCTAAACTAACTTCAGCACAAAACTCGTCCAAACTTCAAGTCATAGGCAATGCGCGGCGAATACAAAAATGAACAAAGTACATCGAACTCTATATACATATATTTTACTTTATATAGCTATGAAAATGTACTACATAATTTTAATCGCAATATTGATGGCAAGTGCGCTCGCAGTAGTAGAATACCACCGCCGCGACACTGACTAGCTGCTAGTACCAGCGTCGCAGTATTATGCTGAGTGAAGGTCTGTTTGGGGGTGGCAGTACTTACTTTAGTAATGCTATACTTGTTAAATGTTTTTGTTTTTTTTCGTCTCCAAATAAAGTGTTTGTAATTTATTTTGTTCTCTTCCTTTCTGTTCTGTTCTCTTCTATACTTATTGTATATACGTATATTTATTTCGTGTCTCACTCGCATCCAGACTCTATATATATATACAATTATATACCTTTGCAACAAAACACAAACGCACTCAATTTTTTTAAAACGACAAAATTTTTAATTTAATGAATGTTGATGTTTATGTTTTTGCAAATATTTCCCACCATCAATGTTGGTACGGACGGGTGGGCGTTGACATTACTTGATACAAGTATTTTCATATTTAAAAGGTTAATCACCAAATTATTGTATATCGTAAAATATTTAAGTTTGTGAATTAAAACTTTTTACTTTGACCTCCTTATAGTAGGCTAAGTAAAGTTTATCTACTATGATGATCAATAAACTGAAAAGGCATACGTATATATAGTTATAATACTGTTGGATGTTCAGTCTGTTTGCTTTGCGCTAATATGCAAATCACATTATATAAAGTTGTGCATAGCGTAGAGCGAGCTCGCTTAGTACTCGCGGAGTGCACTTAATCCGGGTTAGTTTCGACAGAGCAGCACCAGCCTGACGCAGCTTCCGACTAATAATGTCGGAAGCGTATTCAATTACGGAGTTACAAAACCGATATTAATTTTACACTGTCTATTCGAAACTAATGCAAGATTAACCATATGTTCATTTACCATAAGATATAACACTGCATATATTATACTTACATAAAAATTACTAGTGCTAGGTCTTTGTTATCGGTGCGGAGATGGGGAGAGGCTCTGGCTCCTCACCAACCCGCATCGGGCCTGCGTGGTAGGAGATAGCTCATATGTCCCATTGTTGCGGGATGGCTTTCAATTCTCTTTTAAAAATAAGTAAATACGCCATTTAATTTTTAATCACAACTAGATGAGAGAATTGCAAAATGTTGCCCTTTCGGCTTTTTTCGATTAACACTGTACAGTTAGTAGCAACGCGTCTGTCGTTATGTCTTCTCAAAAGCTTTTTATATGCATCGTTTGTGTGGTTTTTTTACGCAAACATCAAATGCCGCTTGTTAAGAGGAAAGAGATTAAAAGATTCTTTAAAAGTCTGAGTAACGAGCTTTTTGTTTTTCCCATAGAGAGCTAGAGATTTGTTTGCACTGTACAGATCCGTGTTTTTGTTAGTACTTTTTGTGTTTTCAATTGTTATATTAAAGCGGTTTATGTGAAGTTTGATAAAGAAAACAATTTATACTTTCACCACGGAGCCCCTATATCTAAATAGGAGGTAGCCCATCAATCAGGAAACCACATAATTTTTAGAAGGAAGGCTGCATTGACACAGTTAAAGATCTTCACATGTAAGACTTTCCATATTTTTTGATAACCTTTGTTTATTTCTAATGAAGTTCAAATTTAGTTATTTTTTGTATGTTAATTGTGAACGGTATTAGTTTCTTTACGATCAAAAATTAAAAAAAGGAATTCGCAATATTTTTATAAGATATTTAGTTAATTTACTAGTGGTAGGTGTCTGTTGGCGGAGACCGTCTAGGTAGTTATCACCGTAGCTCCTCTTACAGCCGACAAACAGTACTGCAAACATTGCTGTATTCCAGTATGAAGGGTAGTTAATGAGTAAAGTAGTAACTAGTGAAATGACTGGGGGTAACGAGACTTAACATCTTGTCTCATGATCACATGCACAATGTAGTGCAGTGTACATCAATCTGACCAGTGCTGTATTGTCACAGAAAAGCGTATCACTTACCTGAAATTTGCTACCGATGTTTAGAAAATAATAGCACAGGATAAGGTGTAGGTACACCCTGGTAATCAACGAACGAGACTCTGGCTACCCAATTAACCTGAACGGGCGTGGGGGAGATGGCTCAAATCCCTCCACTATTGGGGGAGGCCTATGTCCAGCAGTGAACGTCTATCAGCTGATGATGAAATATTTTGCACGATGTTATACATTTACGTATGTTTAGATAATGTGTATTCTAAGAAGTTCCGCGTCATCGGCTTGTATGTGAATAATGCATTGTATGAACTTGAATTATTCAGTCTGTATGGCATTATGTACGTTTGTTTGCTACATTGTTACAGATTTTGCTGATACTCAACAAATTCTGAGAATATATTCTTGTATTGACCGTATAGATAAGATTCTTACATCTGACACATTTTAAATACTTTACTTTTAATGTTTCAAAAACATATATAGACATTAAACTTTTAAAATTTTTGTTAGTTGCTCATTATTAACAATCATTCTAGAAGGAGTAACAGAAAGGATTTTTTTGTTCTAGGTAATAGTAGAATCACACAAGGAACTGCGATGTCCAGAATGTCGTATCCTAGTGGAGGCGAAGGTGGAGGAACTGCCCCCCAATGTACTTCTCATGAGGATTCTCGAGGGCATGAAGAATTCCGCGCCGAGGAAGGTCAGCGTCCTACAGCGTGTGCCCAGGAGTGGGCATTCCCAGGTAATTAAAGTCTTTATTCACTTATTTCTTGGATTGTTGTTTTTTGTTTTTTTATTAATTTCTTTAAACGACTAAGTTTTTTCCAAGCACATTGTTGATTCATTGGCCTGGGGAAGAGATGTTGCTTCTTTCTACATTCTCTAGAAAATGTACTACGGGAGTGCTTCGTGGAATTGTTCAGTATGGTTCCAGTCGCTGCCCTTCACCATCGTAGTACACGACATGATTCCAAAATTCACCATCACCTCCTGGATAAATGACGATCTTCCACTGAGCGTTTTTCTGCGCAGCTTTTTACCATTCACAACTACTTTGTTGAATCAGTTGTCGTCAGATGTTTTTCTGAACTAATGAAACATGGTGGCCCTCAAGAAAAGATCGTAGCAATTTCTTAAAGGTCGTCAACCTAGCTCCCACCCACGGGTGTTGCGGCTATCCATGAGCGGCAGTGATCACTTTTCATTACGTGAAGTTTTCACTCATTAGCCTATTTTCTCTATTTTTTTTTAATAGGGGCAACAAGCGACACGCAACGATGGCAAACAGCTTCCGCCCCACGCCCGTGCTATGTATGACTTCATATCCAAGGAGCCGGGGTAAGTAAAAAAATAGTGTTACCTTATATCAGTTTATATTCTCTCACCGATAATCACTTCACGAAACGTCTCTTTACATATTTGGCCTGTTTGGCAAGTTTTCATTGCGCTGATCCTTATAATACAACTGAGTGTAATTTGTTCGGCTACATTTGAAGAGGGGAAAGAGAATGATTTGACACAGACTGTCTATTAGCAAGGCAGCAGCTATTGCTTCCGCTGAATAATAGTGTGCAAACATCACTGTGCTTCAATTTCAAAGGCCATATAGCTAGTGAAATTACTGGGATAACCAGATTAAACATTTTGTGTCTTAAAGCGACGAGCACAGTGTAGTGCAACGTATATCTTAACTAGTATCACGTTGTTTTAGGCTGACATAATATTTATTATTAAGTGAAGGCGACGCTCGTTTCTCTGCTTTGGCAAATAAAAGAAATAATATTTAAAGAACATAATTACTTTTATGGTAATGTTTTTCAATGTCTGATTATTATCACTAAATTAAGAAGAATTAAAATCACTGACATAGCCTTGAGGATTGCTAGATTTAGGTGGCAATGGGCACATTGCTCAAAGGACTGATGGACAATAGGGAGGGCAGTAGGGTCCTAAAGTGGTTGCCGTGTACCAATAAATATAGTGCTGGATGGCCCTCCACCACTTGGACCGATGATCTGGAGAAGATCGCGGAAATCCGCTGGATGCAGACAGCGAAGGACCGATCGGAGTGGAGATCTTTGGGGGAAGCCTAAGTCCAGCAGAGGGCATTTATCGGCTAATGACGATGATGATCACTCGCTATCACATATTATTTCTCTTTGTAGTAATACAACATTGGTCGGCGACGGAAATAGACTGTCTCAGGCTCTCCACAAAACCTACTCTAATAAGCCAGTCTGTCTTGTAAAACTATGTCACATAATTTTTCTGTTATAATTTAGCTATTATAATTTGATACCTTCAATAATACAAAATATATCAAATGACATTTTTCCTTAGTGATCTATCATTCAAGAAGGGTGAAACGATAATGCTGCAGAAGAAGTTGGACCCTTTTTGGTACCACGGCGAGTGCTCGGGCAGGACGGGAATGTTCCCCGTCACATATGTACAGGTTTGATTTTTAGCTATTTCATAAAAAATCTAGGGTCATATGGTGATAAGTGACAGTGGTGCATTTGATGATAAACAAAAACAACAACCATCGTATTTTTATGTTTTAGGTGGTGGTACCTCTTCCGGTGCCGACCGCCTTGTGCAAAGCCCTGTACGACTTCAGAATGTCTGCACCCGATGAGGAAGGATGTCTGGCGTTTGACAAAGGTAAGAAGTACATACATTCTATCCACCGGCAATATCTCATCATGAGAAAAAAAACGATTTTCACTGTATTTTAATAATTCCCAAAAGTGTAAATGTTTTGGGAAGTATTACTTTCAATTGTGATTACAGAACGCCCACACGGTGGTAAGTTATACGTCCTACTTATAATGCTAAAGAGTCACACATTGTTATAATCTCGCCCACAAAAGTATGGCTTCATTTACAAGTTTTTTTTACGGCGTTTGATCTTTATAGAAACTACCATTGAATATAATTACAAAACTACGTGAAACCACAATGAAAACTAATAATAAAATTACTGTTGTTTGCAACAATTTTTTCATTTAAATAACTACAAAAGATACACTAGACTAATGATATCTTATATTTACGCGAATATTATACACTTAAGAAAACTAAACTTTTCGGATTTTACTGCGTTTATTTTAAATTTATTATCTTGACGTTTGAGTCGCTTTGCTTGCAGCTATGGTCACGGGGGAACTGCCGCAACGACATCAAATTAAATAAAAGCGATAAAATCTGTAAAGTTTAGCTTTATTAACTGTAGATTGTTTTTAAAAGTCAATGAGAAAACATTTGTTTAAATTATTATTCTGTTGTAGGTGCGATAATAACTGTGCACAGACGCGTGGATGAGAACTGGGCGGAGGGACGGCTGGAGCAACGTGTGGGCATCTTCCCTATAGCCTTCGTAGAATTGAACCAAGCAGCCAGGCAGCTCATGAACAGGTCACTGCCAGAAGCCGCTACATCTACATAGTAACTAAAAACATAATAATCTTGATTGGCGGAAGGAAGTGTTTACGTGCCCAAACATTATCTTTGTCTTTAGAAACGTCAGTGATGCTAAACAGTCTTGGACTATTTCCTTTTTTAATGCTAGCTTAATTAAACTTCTTAAAAAGATTATAACGTTGTTATATACTGCTTATATTTGATATATTGTCTATTACAGTGCACCTTTAAATCGTCCGGTGCCACCAGTCCCGGAACATACGAGAACGAGCCATGCGGAGCACAGACACCATACTCAACACTCTCACAGATACCAGCAGATGTCACTTACAGTACCGCCTGCAGCCCAAGCCAATTACCAAAACGTAGCACCTATTACCCAAACTTACCAAAACTTTCACCCCTCGCAAACGCAGACTATGCTCACGCAACAATCACAAGTGTTAGTTTCGCAACCTGTGTCCGAACACGTGTCTATCTCCCATGGTGGTCTTGTAACCACCACAGCCGTGCCAAGGAATATAATGGAGCCCACACAAAACAAATATGATCAACAGACAAAGCGGGAAATTATGCATTTTATCAACATGCACAATAGCATGCATCATCAAACATTGGGCATACAGAGCGTGCCCCGATTCAACGAAGATTTCGATAGATTGCGGGGTGCGAAATTTGAAAACTACTCTACATCTCACAAGCCGGACGCTACATATCAGAATGTGCGCGTCCCCGAACACTTTCCCATTTTCGTTGCCAACTTCAATGCTAACAACGTAAGCTCGGATTCTAGCTCCAGCATGAATACACCGTCTGTAGGAGTTAGTTCTACTACGACCCCGAACACAAGTTCTAACACTAGCACTTGTGAAAGCGCGGAGCCTAGTCTTCCGAGTTCACCCGATAATAATACCGAGCGAAACGCGGCCGTTGGCGCAGCTAATACAGCACAAAATCCAACGACAGAGTTTAAGAACGATAACGAAGCAGAAACCTCGCTGAACACTTCTATGGGAGTTTTAAGCCTTAACGAGAGCTCAACGGCTACTAATACTTCATTAAACGTAAGTTTGCCGCCGACGGAAAGTCCCAAAATGAATACACCAGTCGCTAGTAACAGTATACAAAACCAAAGCGAAACTTTGGAAAACGCAGGCAATAATGACAATACGCGACTAGACGTTCCATCGTCTTCCAAGAATGCGACCCGCACCAGCGGACCGGACTCTCTGTTGAATTTTGGTTTGGGTTTACAAGCAGCGTTGTCGCCATCACACGCCAAAGATGGTAACTACATGGCGAGATCCCATCGAGAACATCATCACAGAGAAAGGGAAAAGAGGCACAGTTTAACGCCTTCTACTCATTTACAAGGAAATCATACGCCACAGAATAGGTAAGATAATTAAATCAATTATTTCAAGAACTTTAACATTAATACTATATAATAAATAAATAGCTCTCTTGTTGTTCCTTCTACTGGGACTGCTCATTTTCTTTTTTTCTTCGTGTGTAACAAAGATGCTGCTGGACGCATGCACATCCCACGCCAAGGGCCGGCAATGGGATAGTGTCGGACTCC
>DWLS01001352.1:0-22272 GCA_018246255.1 Pachliopta kotzebuea | reverse complement strand
TACCATCATCGACCACATCTTCACTTAACACCAGGTGGGATCGTGGTCAAGCATTAACCTACACCTACGTAAAAAAATCTAGTTCAGAATGCAATTTCTAACATCAGAACCGACTAATATAACTAAATTATTTAAAGTAATGAAATTGAGATTTTTAAGTTTTAGGGTGTATAAAAATGGGGGCTCTGAAAAATTATTCACTTTCAAAGGGGACGGTAAAGGAAATAAATTAGATCATCACTGATCTAAAATCTAAAACTTATATTTATCAATGTGACCTTAAATAAAAACATTTACGGAATACGCCTGCGCTTTATCATGAACGACATTCAAAAGGATATGTCAGTGTTTCTTAAAATATCCTGAATATTAATATATGATACAGTGATATATGATACTTAAATATACGCATATATTAAAACTGATTCTGCGGTTATGCTCAATAAAAAGAGACAGGCCCGTGAAATGAAAATAATATCGCGTTCTTACATATTAAAATAAGCCTGCCCGGCTGTTTGAATAATAAAACAGATGTCCTTTTTACGACCAAGGTTAAATCCCTATTACCATCACAAGGAAGTACGTGTACCCATAATTTATATAAAATAAGAAACCAGACGCGTTTCCTTTTACTTATTTCTTTTAAGGTATATCTGTTTTAATAAATACCATTCTTTTTTTTCTTAATAAATGTAGCGAAGAGATCAGCGAGTTATGTATCTGATGATATGTAACACAAGTTGGCGTTATTATAATATAAATTGCGCTACATTATGCTGCTTTAACACATAAGATGTTAAGATTCGTTACTACAGTAACTCAACTAGTTACAATACTTTTCAAACAGTAAGTAATATTTGCACACTGCTGTTTGTCGGTTGCAACAGAAGCTGCATTAGTATCTATATAGAGGGTCTCTGGCAACAAGAACCAACACCAGTAAGTTATGCAATGTGTTACCTATTTGAATTAATTTTATTATAATGTTTCATGTAGCAATAGCAGCAGTAGTAGTATAGTAACAGCAACTGCAGTAGTAGCACCAGTAGCAGTAGCAGCAGCGATCACTGCAGCAGGAGTAGTAGAAACAGCAGCGGCAGTAGTATGAGTAGCTGTTCCTATTCAATATATAAAATTGTTTTATTTTATAACAAAAAGGATTTTTTTTAATATTTTCTTAGCGTTTTTCTTTGTAATGAAAAACAAAAAGACGTCCTGGTAATTTATCATATGTTTGCACAGCACGATATCACCTTGGGAAAACGTAACGTAAAAGTGTAATTACTTTACCATCTAGTAGTCTAGATAGTGAATTCATTACATTAGGATAATGTTAAATACTTTTCAAATTTAATTATATTGTGATATACAGCCCAGTTCTAAACACGGTACTGTTTTCTTTAAGGTCGATGGCAAAATAACTCTAGGCGCTATTGCATTTGATTTTTTTTAATACAAAGCCTAATGCTTGATCACGATTCCACTTGGTCATAAGTAGCGATTTGGTCTGTGGTGGTAAAGCGCATTAAATTAGTTGATGCCTATTCACTCTTTTTTTGAAGACACCCACATTGTGTTTGGTCGGGATCTGGACGTCCATTCTCTATTTTATTAAGGTAAAGTTTCTTTTAAAATCTAAATGGATATGCTTCTATATAAAAGTGCAGTGTCATGTTCCATGGAACACACGGCCATTAACACTGATTTACTGACGCAGTGCGGATTTTTCTCGTTTTATCCGTAGTGTCTAAGTCGCCATTTCTAAACTGTATATATGAGCTATTATATATAATAAGATAGTTCCCTCTTCACACGTAATATAATATAAATGAACTGTTTCTATATGGTAGCAAAAATGTTTTCTTAATCATAACTAAAAGACATTAGGAATTTTTAACAATGAAGCGAAGACACAAGCTAGACATTCACCAGAACTTAAGTAATACCACGCCTTATCAGAACAATGTACTGTGTGTGTATAATGAGTAGTAAAACAATTTTTCTAATAATAGTAACCTAACGTAAAATCACAGTAATGACGATAGTATTTAGTTGTATATCAATAGCTTTAGCTAAAGGAGAGAAACACAAGATTTTTTAATTTATTTATATACATGTACTTTTTTAATTACAACTGCATATGATGTCTTAAAATCTTTATAGATTTGTCAATACTCTTCTCTTACAGATAAAAAAATAAAATACAAAGGAAACCTATTTAGGTCTAAAATCATCGTTCACTTATGTACTATCTCACCTTACCACTTAATTTATAATTCTTTTAATGGACATGTACCACAAATATTGTCATAAAATTTAGACTAGTATAAATTATTTAGGTAATAAATATGCTTAATTTGTCTGTAATTACTGTGGAAAAACAGGTAAAATAAATGTGTTTATAATATTTCCAAATGGCTGACTTCATATTTAAAGCAACACTGCAAAAATATAGCAATGCAGCTACCAATAAATAACTATCTTTGTCTTCAAATATATTTTCATGTTTAACTACTCCATTATATTTTTCAAAACATCAATAGAAATCGGTGGTTTGTTTGTATAATGGAATTGATAACGAAGCAGGTTTAGGCTTCATTATGTATTTAGAGGATCTGTTCATTCATGATTCACCCTAACACTACCCGTGGTTAACCAATGAATTTAAAGATAGGGATTTTGAGAATCGCTATCAAATACAAAAAACCTCATTTATAGTGTAGAGGATAGTAAATACTAGATTACATAAGAAGAGAACTTAAACTAAATAAATTGGTATCAACAATCGCGTTCAAAAAAATCTTTCAAACAGTTCAATGTTGATGATGAGTAGTTAAATTTTTCCTATACCTCTTTTTGTTCTTAATGGGTATAAAATTTGACTGCAGCGAATTATTTTTGATTTATTATACTATCACTTATTACTTTTAGTTTCACGTAGGAAGATCATTAAAGATAGCGCTTAAATTGAGCCATATTTTAACTACGGTTTATGCAATTAGGACTCCTATTACAGAGAACAATTATAAAATAATCACTGTACAAGTTTTTATTCGCTTAAGAATAAGCGGGAAATATCTCTATTTAATTTCCTGATTTCAAGAACTTGTTGCCAAAAGACACATTGCGATTTGTCTGCAGAATTCTAGAGCTATAAATTTTTCTATGCTGACGGCAACAGTTTAAATTGCAGAACAAGGATTCATTTTTAAATTCTTGTAAAAGTAATTTATTCATTGGCGAATTGTTTCTACCACTTAAATCTTGTAAAAAATGTCGCGCTGGTTGTTTAACCTAAGTAAACATTAATCATATAACTGTCATTTTAATGCAATCCTTGTAAGAAATGAAAATGAATAACAGAAAATTATTTTAAGATAACCCGTGGAAGTATATAAGTACAAATAGATTAAGTTAAGAGTAAGATCAGCAATAGTAAAAAAAGTATTAAAGACATCACGTAAGTAAAATTCCATTCGACTGAAATGTTGTTAAAAACGTAACTTTTATTCGGAACACTTTCAGAAATTATTTCTTAATTTTTATATAACTCTACAGAGCATAAACTAGTAGAATTGTTCAGAAGTATGAAAGCAGAACAGGATTTCTTTATCCTTGTCTGAGCTTAATTTACTTTTTAGACAGCACAGAGAGCTGTGTAATGGATTATGTCCGTCTCATGCCAACTTTTGGATTTTTATCTTTAGTGAAAAACAGTTAATTATTGTTTTTGCAGTGCTTTTTAATCCGTGTGATTTCACAAACTCACGTAGTAAGTAGAAACGTTTGTATTAAACTTACAGCCTTCAAAACCTTTGAATATTTTGTTAATATATTAGTAACGTTATTGGTTGTAATGAAATGGTTAACAGATTTTTTTTATTCGACAGAGCGTCGAGATAAATAAGGCATTCACCTAATGATAAGTGCTACGCTTACCTATAACAACGTGGCGCTGTTAAGATGGTTTACACATCACAACATTGCGCTTGTCGCCATGAGACGTAAGCTGTTAAGTATTATTAGCCCATTAATTTCACTAGCATACCCTTCAAACCTAAACAGAGTAATGTCTGAATATTACTGTATTGCGGCAGAAATAAGAACCGCGGTAGTACCTACTTAGGCGATCTCCGGCAACGGAAGCCCTACACTAGTAAACTTCGTTAAATAGATAAAACTAAAGCTAAGATTTTCACATAACTTTATTATTGTGTAGTTAACAAGGAATTTGATGATGACTTATTCATTTAAAGTTTAACAGTTAAAGACTTATCGTTATAAAGATAAGTTATAAATTATCTAAAATAACTTAGCAAATGTATGCGATCAAACAAACCGTAAAGGGGTAATAAAATTTGTTATATCACTTCCAGGATACGCAATAAACTCTAAGCATATGTCCGTAAAATAGTCATTAATTTGATAAATTTCTTTATGCCGAAATTAGACATGAAACTGACATGGGTACTTCCCTTGTCAAATCAAATATTAAGGTAGAATTTTATATTAGGTATCTATCATGACTAATTATAATATATAATATATATTGACGTTATGGACGTATTTGTAATTCAAAATTATTTGCTTTCAAAATCATAGTAATTGCTTTTAATTAAATGTTTGATTAATAAACGTGATATAATTTCGTAGAATAATGATCTAAATTAGAATTTTTGGAGGACGAGTCAAGAAAAGAATTTAATGAAAAAAGAGAAATGTTAAAGAAGGAAGGCAAGACTTAAATATTAAGGATACATGACGAGAACATGAAAATATTTAATAAGAACATAAGGAAGGAAATAATTATAAGGAAGGAGATTTGGTTGCGATGTAAAGGACACAGTTTGGAAATGTGTTAAAACTTAAACCTAAATTTTTTGGACCACATAGAGTGACAAAGTTATTGGGAAAGGATAGGTGTGAGATAGTGAAGATGGATAATAATAAGAAAGCACCAAAAACAACTACTACAGGAGTGTTTGTGTTGTATGTTGTACTCATCTTACAAGATGTCTTACCTTATAGTAATAGAGATTGGGTTTATTACATTTGTTTCATGGTGAAATGTTACACATCATGGTTAAGTGATTCTATTTTTATACTTAAAAGTAAGAGCCAAAGTCAAATTTGTTGGTGTTCATTTAAAAAGTTATGTTGTTTTTGGGAAAATATTATAAATTGAAACTTAAGGTCACTGCTGTCTAAAATCAGCATTGAAAGAGTTTAGAATTACTATACTTGTTGTCTAGTATACTTTTAAATGATACTTTTAGATGTTCGTAGTAAGCTAAATATAAGGATCCTTCATGTGCTGTGTAGGAGTTGCATTCTGTTACGTACTTATGCTAAAGGTTATCAGATTTGAAGACAGACTGAATTGCAGGAAGGCCGAGTTGTAGGATCGGTTAATAACGGCGTCGCTCTCTCGCATATCGGCTAAAAACGGAAAAAAACGTGTTTTTATCTTGATATTAATATAACGAGCAGATAATATATAAAGTGTTTTTGAATCATCCCCCTATCCCACATATATGTATTCTTCTTAACAATATATGAGACAAACCGATAATATCATTTATCGACTTTATATGTACACCTGAACCTTTGCATGTTATAGTTTACTAGGAAACTTTGCACTGACGATGCTAAGTTCACATATGTAAATAAAGATAAATACAGATATATGAAACTTTATGAATAAAGTCTCGCTCACTTGTGCAACATATTATAAAGAAAGTTATGAAGTGCACATGCAGGGCATACATGATGCTTCTTCACAGATCTTTACACCTTAAAGTTCTCTTTTGAAAAGCTACTCCAAACCTTTAAGTCACCTTTAGTATTAATTTATTAAGCTCATAAAGAATATAGGTATAACAAAAAAGTAAGCATGCCTTAGAATTATAGCCTAATGAAATATTTACAGGATATCTTTATATATATATATAAAGATATATATATATATACAAGTGTAAAGATTACAATTTACACAAGATATTCTGTACATAATTTTGTATATACAACTCAAAAATTATTGCAATTTAGTAATTTTTTTAGGGAAAGTTTTCTCAACGATTTTTTCTATCGACTCTCTGGTACTTATTCAATAATTTTATCAGACTAAATAAATCTTTAATATTCAAATGATTATAAACTTTTACCTTTCTTTTTTGGTACATGCCGACTTGTACAGAATAAAAGATATATAAGCCTCTTGAACGTTTATTGCCTTTATCACATAACACAATGCTATGGCGATATTTTTTAAATATATTCATAATTTTTTTTTGTTATAATCCAATCACAATACATCGACTAACATGAAAATGTCTCGTACTTTTTTTCATCAGCAAGTAAATTCATAACAATAATTGATTATATTTTGTTACTTACTTTTAAAATTCTCAGTAATAAAAATTTCATATGTATTTTTCAGTATTCCATTTGTTCAGTGGCAAAAGGATGTAAACTGATATTTAACAATATTCTTCTATAAAATTATTTACCCAATGGTGACTTCAGTAATGTTATCCGATTCTAAAAAAAAGGTATAATGTTTCTGAACATAATATTATTTTATGAAGATAAATTAAAAATGGTAAGAAGTATACAATTACAGACCTTTATTAAGCCACGAGCGCCCCTTACAATTAACTAAAATACAATTTTAAGCGAAAATACGGTGAAAGCAATTAAGCTTAATTAAATTTATTCACTTGGATAGTATATATAAAGATCAGGTAGTTTTAATTATATTTCTTACAGAAACGAATATTTTATTAGCTCTGTAAAGTAAGTTATTTGTTATTCCCAACTCTGGTGCTTAAAAATATCATTACAAAGTATACACGAATTTTGGTTTATTATAAAATATCAATAGACATTATTTTATTACATAAATCCTTACGAATTTATTTTTATAAGATAATTAATTGCTCCTATTGGCCAGAGATCTTTGTTTAACACTGCTATCTCTCTTTCGTATAGTTCTTAAAACATCCTCTGTAGTAATAGAAAGACGACTTAATTAAAGCGGCTAAGAGTAAATGGATAAGGAAAGCAAAATATTGAATGCAGTCAAAAATGTTTGGGATAAGCTTTGTTCAGCCAGCCCAAGTTGATTAGCAGTAGACTTAGAAATAACACCCAAACTACAATGTAGTTGTATTAAGTCATAATCTGTGTTTGCAGCGAGATTCTAGTATTCAAAATTTAGCTCAACAAAATACCGATTTTTTAAATCAAGTAGTTTTTTATTACATTTAAGTTTTATTCATCATAATGCTTTTCTTATTTTTAAACAAAATAAATCTCGCATTAAAAAAAATTATTAACCTTGGACCACAGCCTCCTAAGTAATTAATGAGTAGCATAACTTGAGGTGAAATAACACTAAAAGTCGTTTATCTTCTGTTACGCCTAATTTTCATCGCTTCCATTTCGTTGGCCAAGACATTAACATTTTTTTTGAAAAAAGGAACAATACTCTTTCTGATTTATCAAGGGTAATGACGAGTAAAAGATATTATCTTCTAAGTATAAAGAAACCTAAAAATCTGTTTGTTGTTACTTCAATATTACAATATGAATATGGAAAGAATAACTTTAGTTTCGCGATTATCATTATTTATTATACATGTTATTACATTTTGTGTTTAAAGCAATTGCGTTAGATTATTGATTTGTCAAATATATTTCATATAGAACATCGACATCATCAATACTGTTTATTAATATCCATAGCTAAATACAAGCCTCCAAATTGCTGTACTTGCCAAGCTTGTTATATCATTTGATGATTGCAGATATTAGGTAAAGGTCACAAAAAGCTGCTGCCCGTTGCCGTTGAGTTATCTCCTCTTATTTGCCTATAATCTTGTAACGAGGATGGAATACCGTAGGGACATTTTAACCCAGTACCCAAGTCATAAAATTTACAAATGCAACAAAGATCAATACCCTTTCCACAGTATTTGACAGAAGTTCATCTATGCTGTATATATACCTGCTAAACATTTCTTAACAATTATATAACATATCCAGAAACAGGTTCGTTTAAAAAAATTAAATGTACACTTACATTACTTAATAACATTACAAATTATACATCTATAGTTATAATTTACTTATACTTTATTCCACGGTTTCAGAGTATTTCATTAGATAGCCATATGACAACGGATTTTTTGGCGAATTTACTGCAAAAAGGTAATTGAAAAAATTATCGATTTAAATTCGAAATGCACAACCTCGAGTAAGGTAGATTGTAAAATTTGTTTTACCTGTTAATTACTTCATTTGTTGGGTTGGTAAGAACGTGACTTACATCCCGCGCGTCTACGGAATAATAAATTTCGGACAGACCTGAAAAGGCTGTTGTGGTGGTAAACTAACTTGCACGCTTTTATTTTAATAAATTATATTCCGCCGGAATATGTAATATTTACATCTACAAATATATCTATAACACTTTCATCAAATATGTCTAGAACACTTCAAAACTGAGCTTATTGAATATGAGACCTTACCACCTTAATACGTCTGACTACGAGTGCTTTAAAGCACTTGTAACGTCTAAGTAACAAGTAATTAAATATACTAAGATATAAAAATTATACATCTTTTTAATACTTTTCTGATTTAAATTTGCTTTATTCTACATTTCAAAGTTGTTATTGATTTATTTTTCTTTAAAGTTTAATAATATTCGAAGATTAATTAACGTTTTAAATTATTTTAACTTCCTGCTTATGAATTTTCACTAACAAGAGATAACAGATTTAATTAAATTGACACTGTCTGAAGACGAAGTATGTTTTGATATTATGATGCATGAAAGTATATCTGATCAGCACAGATATAAAATAATAAAGATTTGTATATTTTATATACTTTACTACGATCACGAAATCGTATGTCACCAGCCTTTTACAATGTAGCGTGTGCTTGTCTTATTTCATGACATTTCTTTATTCCGTGTTTAGTGTGCTTGAAAAGAACGTCAGCGTGTCCTGATTTCGTAAGTAGCCAAATTTGAATAGTATTTTCAACTATCATTACTGCATACATTTTATAAAAAATAAAATTTATAACGAACGTAAAATGAAAGCGGCTGTAAAAGAATATTTAATAGAATTATATAATTTATAGCCTCAGTAAATTTATTATTGTAAAATAATATATATTAACGTACACCTATATAATAATTATAACATCATAATTTAATTATGAACATAACAAGATCATTTTAAACAAATTATTCCTGTCCATTGGTAGATAAAGCGCCTGAAAATGTTTTCTAGCTTTCAACATATTATCCTTAACGTTATCAGAAATAGATTCTAAGAAAATACTTTTTTAATCACTTTAAAATATTTCATTATTGAATAGTGCTTCAAAAAGAGTTATCAATAAAATACATATATTTTAACAAAATTTATATTCGACGATATACGTTTGAAAGTTTGTTGCCTATTATTCCTGTATGTCATTTGTAAATTTGTTTGATTTGTACTGTGACAGGAGAAAAATGTAAATGTAAATCACTTTTGGTTCAATGAAACCCGACTCCATCGACGTCATCTATCCTTTTAGCAATCAATCACTGTACTCTGCAATGCGAAATACTTACTGCTACACAATAAAAAGTAAATAGAAGCGTTTCTTTCATTTGATCTACGGTCTTTTGTCAACATTAATGCGAAGACTGGTTTACAATGATTGAGTCTTAATTAATTTAAACGCTTGATATAAACATAAAACCAATAATTGTGATATATTTAACTATATTTCGTTGTTATCAAACAAGTAATAAAACATTTAAAATTTTATGAAATATAAAAAATATGAAAGAGAATAAAGGTTTTGAGCATGCGTAAAATCGTTACTCTATCGCATTTTCAACGACACTTGTAAAACATTTGATAGATTTTGTCTTAAATACATATAATCTTTTCTCTAAAACTCGAGACAATTATTTTTATTATTAGTCGAAACGATGTGACTATCACTGTGTTCATCTGATGGTAAGTGATACGCTCACTCATAACAACACGGCGCTTGTTAAGATGGTATACACAGAATTACATAGCGCTCGTCGCCTTGAGACATAAGGTGTTAAGTCTCGTTACCTCAGCAATTTCACTAGCAGAGAAGCACCCTTCAAATCGGAACACAGTAATGTTTGTACATTACTATTTGGCAGTAGAAATAAGAACTGCAGTGGTAACTACCTAGACGCTCTCCAGCAAAAAATACCTACCACCAGTAAAACAATACTTCACTCTACTTTCAAATTAAAATCTTACATCATTTTCTCAATACAAACTGTTTTTTTATATTTAAAGTTTGTTTATTTTCCTGTTTACTTTAGACTTAACAGAACAAGTCTTCCAATTTCAGCGAAAACTCGATTGAAATTGATACTATTAACTTTCCTGTTTAATTGCTTACTTAAGAATAACATTGAGCGAAATTAACTTTTAAAATATACAAGGATATTATCAGCTATTATGTACTAAAAGGAACTAAATGAATATTCTAAAAGGCAATTACCCATTATTTTAACAAAACAAACTCATCACTGTCATTTCTTGTTACTTGTACAAGTCATAAAAGAAAAGAAATTTTTTTTTTAAATCACGAAAGTAATTTTGTAATGTGTTTAATCTTTACCTTAAAAGCCATGTATCAAATCGTGTGGCTATAAACTTGAAAAAAAAATCATTACCATATGCTTTGTTTAAAAAGAATATTAACCAGCAACGTCAAAAAGCAACGAACTTGTACAAAATTATTTGGAACTCTTTAATCTATTATTAGTGCTTTAATTTTATACTCTACGAAATCGTGATACATTTCAAACTCTAAATGTATTTCATTATTGATCTCAAAAATGTTACCAGTATCAGAAAAAAGAATGGCTAAAAACTTTTTAAACAAACTATATATCTTCGAAACCTAATTTTTATTTATTCAACTTCTTTGTTATATTGAGTGTTAAGACCATAATGTGAACGCAAACAACGAGTTTGGTCAGATAGGATGACTTTTGGCGAAAGTTGTGGCAAGAACTTTGTTTGTGATGAAAAATATATTATATGTTGTGAATTATTGAATTTATAAATACATTCTTCTATACCTTATTGTATTCTTATGTTTAAGTATAGCTTTCAAATAATTTTTTAAGTAAATTTGTTAATCGTTCAACCGATATTTTAGTATGACTATTATACTCACATAGCCCATAAGGATAAGCAGTGGGCGTTTATCGGCTGGTGATAAAAATCCCATAAGTAGTATTCATATAAAAAAATGTTTCTGTCCTGCAATAAAATATATTTCTTAAGAGATTAAGCAAGTGAAAATGTCTATCACAAAATGCACGTTGTTTTTCTTCGGCAACCAACTTTTTTCTCTGCTGAAAAATAATGTTTTTTTCTTCTCCCATTACATTTGTCTGTTGTCAAACCTAATTAAAACGTGTTCAAAAAACACTCAAAATTAAATAAACGAAAGTTAATCCTGGGTACATTTGGAAACTCAATTTGTTGAACTTAGGTAGATAGAACGAAATTGGAAGCGAAAGAAAGAATTTCCATCAGTTTATTCAATTTAAGCCTCTTTGTCCTATTTGCGAGCTGGACATTTCTACTTTAGCGACCGGTGATAAAGTCATTTTTTGTTTCTACTATAAACAGAAACTGACCATAAAGATTTCAATTATCATTAATGATGTATCAGGCATTACATCAAACAGACACGAATTTATAACCGCGGCTCCGGATTGGTGATGAAATACTTCTTAACGCACACATTGAAATCATTTTGAAAATTGCAAAGATACCGTTTATTCCTTGTACGTTTAAAAAAAATCTCAATAATGCGATTTATACATATTTTTAAAAGATTTATACTAAGCTCTTAAGTTAAATTGTTGAAAGCCCTTGTTTAATTTTAATATTATTACTCAATTCTTAGAACAAATTACAACTGTCAACGATTTAAAAACTCAAATACTTTGACTCGTCTTGTTATTACACGTTTTTCATTGAAATGATAATGTAAATAAGTAAATTATTTGCCGTTATGATACAACTCTCATGACAATTCGATATTATAATGAAAACGTCATTTCTACCTCCTTCTTTTAAGCATGACGAAAGAACTGATTATTTAAACTCTTCAGGGAAATTAATCAGGTAACGGTGAAGCTTTATTCTGTTTTTATTTCAAGTGCGATAGAATAATACCCAGTCTTCTAAAAAGGTAAAATAAAAACTCTTTTCTTTATTGGCTTAGCGGTTCCCACTGTGTATTAATTATTTTTAATTGTTCAATGCTTATGTAGCAAAGATGTTCTAATATAATAATTGTTTAATCTCTCGTTATGATCTTCATTATTAGGAACATAAACTCATGATGCTGACTATATACGAGTGATTGTAAGCGACTCATTGTACAAAGTTATGGGTTTTGCTCTGATTTTTTCTAACGTTTCAACTATAACGTTTATCGAACAGGAATACGTCGAATTATCAAATAATATTTAATTATAAAAATAGCTAAGAAATTCAACTCTTCAAATCCCTGACAAATTTCTGTTAGTTCTAGTTGTATAAGCAAGATCAGAAAAAAAATTTTTAGTCATGTTTTGTATTAATGAATAACTTTTTAAATATTTTACAACATATTTTACCTCAATATTAAAATTGTATAACAATATAAGTATTATTTATCGTAAAAAAAGGGAGAATAAGACCAGCACAGGATGAATATTATTCAATGTAAATTAAAGTACAACAAATGAACAGCATCGTCCATAACAGTTTATGTACAAATACAGAAAAACATTATTTATTAAAAAGACTATTAATATATGAAAAATGTGTATATACTAAACAAGCGCAATACTTTATAATTCCTCGGACAATGGGACATAAGCTAAAGGGACAGATGTCTAATATATTATTCAGGTGGACCCGTGGGGACTCTAACAAAGTCAAAGACAAACCACGAACGGTCGCAATTTGCAATGGAATTGAAAATGAATTGTACTAGTGTCGTAACATTGAACATCTCTTAGGAGCCACAATCTGTGACAGTTTTTAAAAGTTAAATTAAATAATACAGAAGTCGACTATAAATCGCATATCCAATTAATTGGGTATTTTTTATCTAAAATGGGCTAATAGTTAACCTCAATTTCACATAGCTTTAGGGCCCTGTAAGGTAAAACAAGCCCATCTAGAATTTGCTGGCTCTCATATGTTGACAGGCGACGAAAGTACTGGGGTTATCTTTCATGTTACAAATTGGTTGGATCGATGTTATTACTTCAGGTACCCATGACTTATGGAACAATAAACAAAGGGACTTAACATGATATTTCAAAATTCTAGAATATAATGAAACTGTCTCAATGATGTGAAATAGATTCAAAACAAATCCCCTCATTCTCAGAATACTCTTATAAATGATTTCTTTTGTTTGTATAGCAAAAGCTTTAGCCCACAGAGGTATCATTCCTTGAAAATTCAGTGACAGTTCACAAAAAAGTGCTAAAAGTAATATGTGATCTTTTTTATAACATAATAATGACAGAATGAGAGAGTGTTACCGGATATACGAAAGATATAAAAAATAATGTGAAGCTTCTTAACTTTTAACACCATCTTTTTAAAACATAATAAGTCTCAATAACACGTTAATATTTAACCTACATGTTTAACGCTTAACATGAACAATTTTTTTGTCTAATACAGCCTCTCTGTGTCAATTTGTGTGTTATTATTAAAGGAATAAATAAACCATTTGTTCAATATAAATTTATGACGGGAAATTATCAAGTAGAGGGCAATTTCTCATTAAGATCGCTATTTACTTGCACAATACGTTCTCGGGCAATAAATCTGGGGTGGCAACAACCGCCAGTTTCAAATTGCCGAATGAATATTTAATTTCCCATTTTCGATGAATGTTTGGTTTGTTGAAATTATTAAAATTATTGTTATAACGTTTGAAACGCAATAAAAATATTGAAAAAATGATACGTGAAACTGTTAAAAGAACTATTTACCCAAATGAGTTTAAAGAACCATGACAATGATCAAAGTACATTTGTTGAATTATTGGCTCGGTAAGGCCTTTAACTAACAAATGCCGTATATTCACAGGAAGTTACCTTCTGAATTAATGGCAGAAAAAAAATGCTTAAATACATAATCCCTCCAAAAAATAAAACAAAAGAATTCAAAATTAAACATTATAAGATACATATTTAAGACCAATTACAATAATAAACCGAAGTAGGAGAAATATGCAAAGAAATTTTCATCGTAAGATTTATTTTCGCAAAAAGCGTCGAGTCAGAATAGGCTATTCAAATAGTTTTTTCTGGAACGAATAGCCTCCGCTAACGTGGAAGTCAGCTCGGTTGCTTACGTAGAACAATGAGGTTTTTTTCCATTTTAAAACGAGTGGCGTATATTTACTTTGTTTCAATTTAACACTTAAATTCAGTACAAATATTTTTAGGTCTTATTTATCTATAGTTTATAATTATTAAGATTGAAATAATATAGATTTCTCTCTTTATATGTAGTAATAAAATAATCTTTACTTATGCTTAGGTTGTTTACCAATTTCGATTAATCACTAAACTAGGTCAATGTTCAGGGTAGTAATATAAATCATTTGTCCACAAAACGCCAAATTTAAATTTATTGAGGTTAAACGCGTATAATATTAAAATATGTATTTACGTAATATTCTTCATTTCAATTTAGTTCATCTTTCTTGAATCAGAAATCGATTGCGATATTTCAAACAATAAGCAGATGCATCAGATTGAAATTGAATTTCCGGTCTCGGCGATATTTCTCCTCTTATTTCGAATTAGATTTTCATGGCTTTAGAAAGTAAATAATAGCAAAGGTTTTTAGTATGTAAATTTCAGAAAAAACTATAATATATTTATAAATACATATGTTATGTTAGATTAAAAGATGTCGCTGGAAAAATATTTATTTGCAACTTAAATATAAAGAACCTTAGTATACCAAATTATGAAGAAATATTATTTCAGAAAATAGAACAAGTACTTTACACAATGGGTTTTATATGAAAAAAGCTATTTTGGTTATGCACACATTTTCACGAGACTTTTACCAGCATAGATAACGAAAGATTTTTTTATTATTCACTTAGTTACAGGTTATATATCTTATTAAGACAGTACAATACAAAGCAACAAGGATTGCTAATTATTCATAAAAGAATATATGTTTAAAATCTAACTTGTTAGTCAACATTTTTTTTAAATTATCAAAAAATAATATCTGAGAGAAATTGTAAATATTACACCTTTTTAAAATTAAAAAATGAGATATACTGCTTAAACTGGTTTACCAGATGATATATTCGAAATCTGTATACTAAATCCTTTACATGATCAAAGTGAGTACGTGAGTATCAGTATATGGATATTATTTTGAAGTTCGTTGTGCTGAGCTCTACCCCAATCAACTTGTGAACAAAGGACGTGGGAGGGTACTAATTAATTAGAGCCCGGGAGCATTTGCATCCATTGACTTCCGGAGAACATACGTGGAAAGTCCTTCGAACTTACTGAAGAGCTAGCAATATCCTTAAATTTCCTCCTGTCTATGTGTTATCTACAAAATTAATATTTCTAAAACAATTGAACTGTCGATAAAGAGAAACTAAAACTAAAATCAGAATTTCAGAAAAAATTAAAAGATATATGACGTATTTTCTCTCTGTTTGATTTCAATAGTAATGTTGTTTCTGTCAGTAGTAAAATATTAATATTACTGTTACTACGAGAGGAAATAAATCACATTTCTTCTTTACAAAAATATTACAAAATTTACAACAGACTTGGTCAAAAATAACTCTGGTTTAAGAGTTTATGAATTTGAATATTAACGAAATTCCTTTAAAAGAAAAGTATGTCTATAAAATGCTTGAGATATTTAACAGAAAAAATCACTGACATATATAAAATTACTCTAAAAAAAGACGAACTTGTTATACAAATAGGAGAAAGTGGAGAATAGCCGACATTTCATATTCAATTGTTTTAGAAATTGCGGAGGATAGCATTATAACTGCGGCGTGCTTATTACAATAGTCATATTCGCGTCTGTCTGCGTAATAAGGCTGACATCTGTCTTTTACGGGTATGGAAATATTTCTTTTGTTAGATATAAACTGAAAAAAATTGTGTTTGATCTCTGAATAAATGATACGCTGTACTAGATACGGAGAAAAGAAACAAAGCGCGAAAGCGAACATATTCAAAAATACCAGGAAATATTTTTAATAAAAATCATCGAATTTGTAGAAAAATTGGGATAATTATTATATTCGGTAAACAAAATACGAACAAAATAATAAAGTTAAGAAAACCTTCATGAAAAGTTTAAATATTTTTTAAACCCGATTTAAGGGCAAAAAACAAATTAATAATATAAATGTAAGCAGCGTAATAACTTAAAAACCTTTTACTAAATGTTCCTAGAACTACGTTAAATGATCTTACTTACAAATAAAAAAAAAGATAAAGGGAAGAGAAAATACTGCTTCCCAATTGACATGTTTGCGTTTGGTAAAATTCCAATTACTGTCCTTTACTTAAACTAAAGTACGACTTAATTTACACTGTCTACCCCATTTCGTGTTATCTTAGATTACTTCATGCTACAAAGTATCGCTCCCCTCTCTCTTTGTTTCTTCCCGAAAAACCTACGTGAGTAATCTAGAAGGGACAAAAGACGATTAGGCGATAAAAATAAATTATCTTAAACGGTATCGAAAACGTCTTTCTTTAAAAGCGTTATATTACTTTCTTATACCAGGTATTTGTCTTTTTCTATTTTGTTGTGAAAATATTATTATCGTAAATGTATAAATATTAATAAGTGTATCCTTCGCATGATTGATTGGTGTGATCTTTACGAGAAACATTTGACTCGCTCATCTGATGATTAAATGTATGAATACTACATGAATCAGAAAGCAGAAAATATCATAGCGCCTATTTCTTGTATTCGTTTATCTTTCTATTTCTTTACACGAAGACCTTTTTATATACAGTTAATTATAGTTATTTTTTCGACTCGACGAAAAGATCAGCACGACCTTCTACTGATGGTAAGTGATAGCTTGCCCATAAAAATTAAGCTTTGGTTAACATGGTGTACACAGCACCATGGATTGAAGGTCTCCGTTTTTGGAGACTGTCTAGATAGGTCCAACAGTAGTATGCAAAAATTACTGTGTTCCTGTTGGAAGGGTGCTGTATACTAGTGAAATTACTATGGTAGTACTAGTGAAATTACTAGACTTAACAACTTACGTCTCAAGGCGACGAGAGCAAAGTGGTGCTGTATATACAATTTTAACTAAAGCCATATTATTATGAGCAAGCGATTCACTTACCATCAAATGAACGCCTTGCTTGTTTTGTCGTCTCATCGTACAAAAAAAACGAATTTAAGTACTCTAATTAGTCATTTAAAAGCAATTAATATACAAGTAGAACACTAAATCTATTGAACATAAATTTCTCTGATATTGCGTATTCCGAATGTCTTCTCGTCCTTTTAATAATATAATGTATGACGTGCGTGCGGTGCGTATATAGGAGTGTAAATATAAACATTGGCGCATATATAAACAAGCTTGCCTTATAAAAACCTTTTGAATCCAAGTTAATATTATGTCTCATCACTCAACCGGTAAATGATGTATGGATACAAAAACTGAATTTACGTTTTTCAATGGAGGTATACGGCAGTATTACAGGCTTACATATATTATGCTAAGTTTAGACCCTTTTGCACCATACGATATTGTTTTATTTCCGTGTTTGTCTATTTCTACATTACATAGTGGATTACTATTTCATTATTTTGGTGTATTTTTCTTAATTATCTTTCATATTATGAAGTTAATATAACAGCAGAAGCTTTTTATATAACAACTTTTTTCGCAGAGGCTCCACAGCCTTTCTTTTTCCGGTGCTACGACGGCCATCAGCAACTCCTTCTCTACTGCGAGCTTTAGGGATCTAGAATAACATTAAGCACCGACACTTATCCGAGATAGTCTCGCCAAATCTAGACATAGCCCTACACTTCGAATCAACCATATACATTCCTCTACTTCACTTTAAATGACCAAACCACCAAAATTTGGGGTACTCTTTTTTAAATTTTGGATAGGACCCATTTCAAGTAAATGTACTGGTATAAAGCAACTAAGCAACTCGTGGTAGGTCTCTTTTGCCAGAGACCGTATAGGTCCACCATCGCAGTTCACGAAAAATGTGCAAACATTAATGTGTTCCGGTTTGTAAGGCGTTTAAGTTAGTGAGCTTATTTAGGCAACGAGATGTAACACTTTTATCAAAGCGATGAGCGCAATGTGGTGCTGTATACACCATCTTACCAGCGCTATGTTATAGGCAGGCGTGACATTTACCATTAGGTTAACGCAGTACTTGTCTAGTCGCCTTATCGAAAAAAATATCAAGAAATATATATATTTATACCGTTCATATAACAGGACAACAATAGAATCAAATCGATTCATGTGCACAAAAAGATAGATAGGATGACTGTGTTGAAGTCGGTACAGTATTTTTTTGTTGTTGTGTTGAACCAAAAATATTGTACTACACTAAACGTTTTTTCTGTCACGTATTGCCTTGATATACAAAATACTCGTTGCACTATACGGAGATGAAAATCTTTTCTAGATGTTAACTTTTAAACTGAAATGTTCGGTTAAAGAATTAATATTTTATTTAACACATCTAAAGAAGTTAAAAATTGTATACAAAGGCGACTTTTACACATACTTTTCGTATTTAATATATACTTTATTAAATACTTATAACATATTCAATTAAGAAAGATCTATATGTATTTAATTTAATATTTCTGTCTTACCTTTTTTAACAAAATTTTTTTGTTAGTAAAAGCAGACGAACAAATAATAAATTGGTCTGTAACGACAGCTGTGACGAAAGATAAATTATCACAAGCAGCTTTTGTTCCAGTTAACTCGAATGTTATTTAACGAGTTTATCTGCCTAAAATAACTTTGATAAGACTTGTAATGTTAAACCAATACAAATTTGTCTATTCTTAATTTATATAATAAGTGAAATAAACCATACAATCTAGTTTTTAATATATTGAAGCGCGTACCGAAAGCTATGCAACAAACACTGAGCAGACGCGTGGAATTGAAATCGAGTTTCGCAATGTCATTGGTTTTATTGGTTTTATAACTAGTTTTCGAAGCAATGAGATTAAATTTCTTCCATAAATTAAAAACTATAGCTTTAATGATTTTACCAAATCTATTTCTACTAGTATATTTTAAACAATTTTTAATTTTTTCAAGCGATTTCTTTATGACCCAAACCAGTTGAAATAATAGTTACATAAATTTTGAGGATCAATTAAGTTAGGAGTAATATGTCTGTTAGAAGTTATTTATTTGTATATGTAAACATTTTATGTAAAATAAACGTACGTGTTAAAGCAAAAGATAGAGTGTATATTATAAGAAAAACGTAGAGAGTTTAGAAAACAAGAGGAAGGAATAAAGCCTTCTTTACTGATTATACACGTATACCTACTCTGTAATCTCGTAACTCGCTCAGCGTTTTACAATTTTGCTGCTACGTTATGCGGCTGAAGCTCATAAAGTTTTTATGTTACGGATTATCTAACAAATGTGGAACGACGGGATACCATACCATGCGATTTTTCAACAAAACACTTTTTGTTATGAAACTGATTTTGTATGAACAAACAAATTATTTCTTATTATTGTAATTTGTATTCTAATTCCCACATTCAGTTGTTTGGTACCTCGCTGCGATTTCGTCCTATTTTTATTACAGCAAGCGCAATAAAGAAATGTTGATTGTGGCATGGATACCGCTTTATTTATACTGGCGTCAAATTTAAAGGCGACAACATAGATACAGTATATTCACGTACATCCGTACGAGTACATTCATGAATACATGCATAATATCATAAATATATTCGTGTAGCTCTGTTTATGGCACATGTTCTTTTTTGTGATACTAAACAACGAAACTACTAAGATTTTACCTGATGGTAAATGATAAGCCTTATATTAAGGTGGAGGTGGTTACGATGATGGATACACTTTATCAGCTTATCGGTTTATCATAAATCTTCCATGGTAATTTTACTAGCTACAAGGACTTTCAAACTCGAACTGGTCGACGGCAGTAGTAAAAACTGTGGTAGTACCAATTTGGACGATATCGTATTTACTGTAATTGTCACCGAAAATTTACAATCACGAGTACTGGCAAAATGATTGATTGAAATGTTACTCTGAAGGTCTATTCATTAAAGTCGGCACGCTGTCAATAGGGACCCACTTTATTCGACTCGCATCACGCGCTAAATTCTAAATAGATTATTCATTAGTTTCCTACCTAATACGCGTTCTTCCCCATTTTGTATCAAACATTGGCGTTTTCTGACAAAATCACATTTTTACTCGATTCAGACCTATCCACTTTACAAATGTTTTAAAAACCAAATACGGCAACTTAATTAATAGACAGAAATAACATAATATTACTTGTATATTTAACTTTAATGAACCTACTATTACTATAACCATTCTGGACAGACGTAATTACCCAAGTTTCAAAGTTAATACAGAAAATACGCGCACTTGTTAAATTTACCGAAACTTTTCAAATTTAATTATCCAGGTTGAAGTTTTTGTTACATTGAGAAAGAACGACTAAACTCAACGTAATGAGTAAGATAACAAATATTATCAAACTTCACCGCAGCTGAACGCTGTTAAATTACAATTGTCTGAGCAAATTATCCTAACTTTTATATAATATTTTTTCTATTTCAAATTTATATTGTTGATTTTTAAAATTTTTCCGTAGTTATCCAAGTCTCTATAATCCGTATATTATAATTCAAAATATTTCTACATATATTAAATCATACTTATCGTAATTTATATTGTATCACGTAAACTTAGAAAAAAGGCTCTGAAAGCGGTTTTCAAGCGGAAATATTTTCATTTGCACGCAAACCGACGGATTAAACAGCTGCCTATATTAATTCCATAACTTCATATTATTAGACGTTACAACAGTATTTTTTTTTTGTATTTGCGACCTTAAAACGAAAAAGATGTAATTAGAAAGGAAAAAGTCCAATCTTCCCGATGAAATATTCGATTACTCTACAAAGTTGTGTTACTACTGAAATAATTTATTTAATTAAAAGCTTTAGAGGAAATTCAATATATTTCATTTGGAGTTGCTAAAATGAATAGTCGAAATAGCAAACAATACTCGTATATTTCAGGGACCAGAACTGTCCTATAGTTTTTATACAATAGCAAAGCTTGTAAAATGAAACATTGCCACTAGGTTACCACCATGTTTTTATACGTGGTGGTAAGTGATACTCAAAAACATTGGATGTCTTAAATATGGAAGCTGTTTCGTAACACCAGTAACTTTTTTATTCGACAAGATAAATAACGCTATCATCTGATGATAAGTAATAGGCTTACCCATAACGTGGCGTTAGTTAAGATAGTATACACTGCCATCGCCACCTTTAAACAAAAAATTTTAAGTTATAATTACCCCAGTAATTTCACTATCTTATAAATTTTTTATTAAATTTGTCTTGGTAATTTCAGGGGGAGGCACCCTGGTGCATGCTCTTCGCAGACGACATTGTTCTTGTTGGAGATGTTTTTGAGGTACAGAGTAGGCTGGAAAAATGGCAGGATAGATTGGAGAGTGCCGGACTAAAGATTAGCAGAACCAAAACCGAGCATCTGTTCTGCGACTTTGGTGGCACATCCGGTTTTTCTCCTATTGCCTTAGACGGTGTACCCCTTCCAGTTTGCTCCAATTTCCGGTACCTCGGATCATTGATTCAAAACGATTGTAATATAGACCGAGACGTGCAAAATAGAATAAATGCGGGATGGATAAAATGGCGACAGGTCACAAGAACAACTTGTGACCCACGAATGCCCCTTGAAATTAATGGGAAAATATACAAAACCGTCATAAGACCTGTCGTAGTGTATGGTTCTGAGTGTTGGGCAATCAAAGAGGTGCATGAAAAGAGAGTACATGCGATGGAGATGCGAATGTTGAGATGGATGTGTGGAGTGACAAGAAGTGATAAGATACGA
>DWLS01001351.1:0-22273 GCA_018246255.1 Pachliopta kotzebuea | reverse complement strand
GTAAATTATGAAAGACTCAAGAAAGGTCAGCCATGTGAATGAACAATATTTAAAAATTTCTGCAAAAACTTGAAACATTCTAATGCAGGTACGTAGTTTAATGAAAAAAGTACCATATTTTGACAACACTACATACAGTAACTATGTACAATACAATTTTGTTTTAATTAAATTATTTATATTTAAGAAAAGGGTAAAGACATTATAAAAATACTTGAGATTGCTCTTTTTTTTTCTATAAGTGATCAAACCGTACGCAGATTTACACTTAGAGAATGTCAATGACGAAGTTGCAGTGTAAGTCGAGACCTCAAGTATTACTCGTCAACTAATGGCTTATGATCTTAATGACAAAGTAAGTCTTTAGCTCCGCTATCTTCATACATATACTGACTAAGGCTATTATTCTTTGCAGAATTTGACTTTGACAATGTCTATAACTTAACTGAAGTTTATGCGGAGGTGAATTTATAGAGCAAGCCCTTAACAATTTCTTTCAGGTTTCGTATTACTATCGGATAGGAAACTGTATCATGTGGCCGACTGTTTCGAAAATGATAGAGGCAGAAGTTTAAAAATAAGAGGCAAGCCTAAAAATCAAATATACTTAATAAAACTTCATGCCTTCTCATTACGTCGTACCTATTACAATTTATTAATTTTAGTTAACTTTCATTGGTTTGTAAAGTGAGCCAGGCTTTTCGATTTTGTACTTATATCGCCATTAGGTTCAGGATCACACATCGTAAATCTATGCACAAACAAATGCTAAACGCCTAGAACTGTCTCAAATAGTAGATGATTCCATTTACACTTTATTATAAAGCAATCACAATAACTATGTATAAAATCGAAGCAATCCTTTTTGTATTTCTTGTAGTAAATATATCAGTTTTTTAAATTACTACAGTAGCTACATCAAAGCTTGTTATATATTGAATACAATCATAAATAAAAATAAAATACCATTTGTTTATTTTAAAATTTACAGTGTCTTGTGATATTATAAACTTCTTCATCAGATATATTTCTATCCTTAATACAGATATGTCGTAGTATATTCTCATGTCATTTACTTTTCGACCTTCTGTCGTTTGATAAAGCATAATATATTTATCCATATGAAAGATGCTAAAGCAACGAATATCACCCGTAAATTCGGCGGCACAAATAAGAAGTTGAATGTCTGCCCCGGGATCCAGAACGCTTGGTTAAGCAAGAACGTCTTGAAATACTTGTCTCTAAATTCTTCAAAAATGTCTTCCTTTTGTTCAACAATTCCCATTACTATCAGAGTGAAAGAAAATAGTATTGATTAGCACTCTGGTAGACAACTTCGTAATCACTATATCATTAATGATAAAAACGAAAAGGACTTCTTTTAAAATATTTGTGATTGTAACCTTTTACAGGTTTTAGGATATAAAAGAACTACATTTGTTCCAAGGTGAATGATGACTCTTTACTTAAACAGAGTTGTTTTGAATAGCTTCCTATTTACTTTGTGGCAAGAACAAATAAACAACCATTACAGATATATTATTAGTTAAATGGCAAAATAAATAAAAAATACTCACTAATAAAAAAATTGGCCAACAATATCGGCGTCATAATTAATTGATCACTCGCCACTTTACTGGCTACCATCTTAATCGAAGTACCGGGAAACTTTCTGTCTAGAAGTTTGTACCTATAAAAGAGGATTACGATTTCAACGCAAAACTGAAATGGCACATACCTTTAAGCTAAAGAACAAAACTCCTATAATTAAATTCGTAATTACCATTTTAAATTAATTGTTTTTAATCATGAATAAATTGTTAATGAACAAAGCCACACCTAATTAGCTTCTTGTAGTGTCTGTCTTGTAGTCCTAATCATCATCATATTTCCTCTTGGAGGATTAACATGTCTTCTTTTCTATACTCATCTTTATTTTTTCTTTGTTTAGCCTTTAAACAGACAACAAAAACTAAATGTAAATTTTTATGTATAAATTCCTAATATTTTGTCTATTGTCTTTCAACAAGTGCATTTGTTTTCCAACGAATTTTATGTCTCTCTCCTAGGCTTTCCGCATCCATTCTGGGCAAGCATATTCCTTCATATCGTCTTCCTGTGGCTTTTCTATATCGCTTTGCTCTTTTTTATATCTCCGGTACCATTTTCGTTTATCAGCAGCAAATATTTTTTATACCATTAAGGTGGCAAACAAGCATACGGCCTGCCTGATAGTAAGCAGTAACCGTAGCCTTTAGACGCCTGCAGCACCAGAAGCACCACTAGAGCATTGCCAATTTACAATCCACTTCATTTACAGATATATCCTGTTACACACTATTCATCCCTCACTTCTTTGATCTTCCCATACTCCTATCGGCTATGATTACAAAGGTCTAGGACTTTTAGTGTTTAGGGTCACACATTAGGGTTTTTAGTTAAAACGAAAATAATATTGAAGTAGAATTAATATTGCAAAAGACTTTTTTAAAGTCATATTAAATAAAAGACATTATTCATGCGGGCAGGATGTAATGCGCCAACGACTGAATAGCCGTGCCGGCCGGTGCAGTTTAGCCGAGCGTTACGTGGTGATGTCCGCGCTCTTTATGTAAATCAATTGTTTGCATTAACACAATTGTTGCACTTAAATGATTTATTCGAATGACCGACTTTTGCTTCATACATTAATTCCACATTTCTACTTAATAAATACAGCAATTTTCATTAGCAACAAAATTTGTTTAAACATTTTTAAACATACGAGTTATATACATAATTAATATGATCAATAGTAAATTGTCCGAAATTGTAATCAAAATGAATAATTTATTATTCAATTACATCCAGTATGTTTTAAACATATTACAGCCTATTAAAATCCACTGGTAATATAGCAGGCCTTTAATTTTGGACTAATCTCCAGAACGTGAAGTAAACAGTACTGAAATTTCTAATTTACAAATGATAACCAAGTATTTTGCCGTTTAATAAATTATTCACCATTATAAAACTTAATATCAGTTAATATAATTATATTTTTCTACTTATTTATTTAATAGTAAGCCATAAGTAAAAAAATATATGTTTTAGTTCATATATTTATAGATTAATTCAACGGTAGTAATTAACTGGTTATTGTAATAAATATACAAAATTGAATATATATCAACAAGTATCAAAACTACAATTGTTTATAAAATTTATATGAAGATCTAAAACCAAATGTCAAAAAGTAACTACAAAATTTGTTTACTTACCAAAAATAAAGCGTGGGCGCGTACAGACAGCTACCGACGGTGACAATGCGGCCCGCCGCAACCAGATCGAAGTCAGGTTTTTCAGGCTGAAAATATGATACACAATTGTTAAACGATTAGTTGTACTAATACTTGAAGTACACTAAGAATCTTATCTAAAACTCCTATCGTTGAAGACGATACTGCATTTCTTTAAAAATAAATTACAGAATATGTAAAAGCAGAAAATCATAATTTCTTTCATCCTTTGCCTGCTTATTTTGTTTCTTTATTGACATTGACTATTATATTATTTAAAAAATTTTGCTACATTTAATAATATTTTCAAAACGTAAAAAAAACTGCTCTTTTCTTACCACATACTCTGTTATGTAATAATCATTTGTAAGACTTATTCGTGCTACGTCTAGAACTGATTTGGGTTTGTCCCTCTTTGAGTTACAGTATTCGGTGAAAGAAAACATTGCAGGGTAACGACTACCTTTGAAAAAAGTTTTTCAGTAGTCATACACTATCTCGTACTAAATAGCTTTAATTTACTATTATCATTAATTATAACAAAACGGGATACTATACTGTAATTATAAATCCCGTTATCAAGGGTAGCGTGGCCGAGCGGTCTAAGGCGCTGGTTTAAGGCACCAGTCTCTTCGGAGGCGTGGGTTCGAATCCCACCGCTGCCATATGTTTTTGATGTAACATATTCAATATCGTTTATTTTATATGTATAATGAATATACGTACAGCCAGGATTATAAAGTACAATCTAAACGATCACATACAATCTTTTAACTATCTCTTACATAATTTATTACAAAAACATTAGGGGTGTAATGAAGCATGTGTTATATGTACGTACATAAAATAACCTTTTATACAAAGTTTTAGAAAAAAAATATATTAAAATATATTTTTATTACTTTGTTTTAAATGACCTAAAATTAATACATTATTATTTATCATTTAGCTTTTTTCCTTTTACAATATACGGGAATAATTACTTAACTTTTCAGATAATAGATGGCGTCCCGAACCTTTAAACGGAAATTATTTAAACAGATTTTATTTATTTCGCGTTTATAAATCTGTGCCCTTTTTGGGAAAAATCGTATAAATCTCTTCAGTTAAATCTTTAAAACATTACTTCTCTGGAATTTGCTAAATACCTTTAATTTGATAGTCCAATTAAAGCTACGGGCCTTAAACACAAACCTTAGACTGGATATAAATAAGTCATGCGAATGATTTGATGGATCGGCATGTTAACAAGCTTAAAACTTTTTTAAATGCATTATTGTAAGACAATAGTTTTAAATATTTGAAATTATTTACCATGTTGATCCTATTGAAAGTCTGCTGTGATAGTTCTGCCGCTGAATACAAGGTAGCGTACACGGCGGTGTTGGTCAGTACTGGCCGTTTCTTCAGCGTCAACCGCCACCAAGCGGCCAGCTTCGACATCATCAATGCAGACTCGTTGCAATCTTCTGTAAACATCGTAATTTTTTAACGAAATTGTAGATGTATTTACACGTATGTATACATGAAACTTCCATAAACAAGTCAATAATGTAAATATTAACATAGTATGAACAATCAATTCGACATAGAACTAGACAATGTATAGTTTTATAATAATTTTACTGTACTAACACTTCACTTTTATTAGTAATAGAATATTAGTTTCCTACGCAAATTTGTATATTATAGAATCGAAAGCCACTATTTCCTATCAATTAATGTTATTCTATGTACTTGTTGTATCACTACTGAACGGTTTCGAACTGCGGTACAACTCGCGAGTCCCCGTCAATTGACTTCAATGGAATAATTTATAACGACGAGTGTCATGCAAATATACGGCACCGCACACAAACTATGTCCGGTCAGAAACTTTAATAAATTCAATTAATTACATAATATAACAGTTACACGAGTAAATTTTTAAAGGTTAATGCAACTAAACGGTAAAACTTATGGTTTAAAACGACAATCGTATTTTGTCTCTTCCGGTTTTTAATTACAAAAATCCTACTTTTGAATATCGTATAAATATATTTTATTTATAAAAGTTATCTCATATAAAACGTCGAGAAATGTTTTAAATGAAATATAACAACAGTCGGTGACGAGATTCTTATTAACCCTTAGGTAATTTTATAAATACGAATTATTAGACCCTAAATTTTCTAAGGTACATTAATGTGAAATTTTGTATTAAAAGACAAAGTAAAAGCATGTAAATAGATACCCTTAATTGGAACAAACTTAGGATTTTTATCTTTGTTTGTTGTTCGTCGATATCCGTATTATAAAAAATCCTTTTCACTAAAACATGACTATTTCATAGAAAGCGATTCTGTGGAGTAAAGATTAGAAATTGTTGCAAAATTAAAGACTTATTAAATATGTGACGTATATGCATGCATAAGTTATGACGAATGTGTCTGTGTAAAGGGTATAATTCACATTAAATACGAATGAGTGCTCAAGATATTCACTGCCAAACACTCAGATCCGAGTACAAAGGGTCTGTAGTTATGTTCCAAATCGGGTTTGAAAAAACAGTTAACTCAATTTCCTTTTTTTTTTAAAAAAAAGCAACATTTATTTACTACATACAATCAATCGTTTACATGTACGTTGATAAATAAAATAATTGGTTTAATAAATGTATTCATGTGGCAGAGAATGTGTTAAAAATATTATTGTTTACAATTAAGAATGAAGTATAATGTTATTTATATTTATTTTAATTTTATTGAATTAAAGCTCATTGTCTACTAATCAAATGCTAGCACGCAGAGTTTCATAGAATGATAATTATTTTTATAAGATAATAGAGAGAATGTTAGAAAAACAAAATATTATTACTACAGTCGCCATTTAACGGGACAAAAATTTTTATGCAACAGTTGAAGTCCATGGATAGAGACGATGATGACATAAAAATAATTACGACAGACTTTTTTGGACGTCATATTTAATTCTATAATGAAGCTTTGAATCACATTAAATCGAATAGCCATAAATAAAATAAGTGAAATAAAGACTTACGCAATCTGCACTATTGCTGCGCATATTCATTGACATAAATGACGCATCGAGCGACTAACTAGTGAAAATTAATGTATAGTACACAAAAATGAAGAATTTTTGTAAACAATACAAAAATATTGTTTTGATAACAGTTTTGGAAGCAATGCATATCTGTAACGTAGCACAGATTACGGCCACGTGTCTATAGTAAAAAATTTTTTAGTGAGAAATAACCGATAAGGTCGGACAGTTACTAAGCGCTATAGTTGTCCAGGAAGCGAAGGGTCTTTCTCCAAGATCTCCGGTTTGACTCTTGGAAATGAGATATTATTAAATACAATGCCACTTTCGTGTGTATGCGATGTCTACAATAATATACGTGAATGTCCTTCCCATAAAGGATGGAAAAGGAGAGATTATAGTCCTCGTCTCTCAGAAAACCACTGTACAAAGGTCACATTTTATTTGAAATAATTCTATTTATTTTTAAATTGAAGTCAAATATGGATACTATTTTCTAACTGTCATTTGACTTACGTTGATTATAAGCTTGCTTGAAGCCATTCATCGAGCAACAGCGAGGGCAGGGCTCAATGTTTTTCTGCATCATTATACTGGAAAAGTTTGTTGACACAGTTCAGGGTATCATCAGCGGAAGTTCTGTGAATTGCCAAATATATATCGCGTAATGTTAAGAACAGAATTAGTTTTCTAAACATTTAAGTAATAATAAAGTGTAAAAAATATTTAAATCTGCTCAACGACAAGTTAAAAACGAAAGCTAGGCATACATACTGCTGTAAAAAACTAAGCTTAAAACATTTTAATGATGTTTATAAGTATTTGTCTACCTTCTCGCCCTTGGAATTTTCACTTTTTTCCATTTCTCTGTAAGTCAATTCTCTGTAAGATAGTTTGAGACATAAATGTCATTTAAAATACAAAAGTTTTAACCGTAAATATAATCGCAATGTCAAAATTATGTCAAAATATCACAGACGGCATATTGGACTTAACCGTTTCGATTAAAGAAAATAAACTTAATCCATACATAAAAAATTATAAGAGATACTAAAACATAATAACTTTGTTATAGCAGTTACGGAAATTGGTAAATAAAATACAAAAATAGCATAACGATAAAAATAAATATTTTTATAGCAAATCTCTACTACGTGACACCGTCTAGGTGGTTGACATTAGACAGTATTAATCCAACATTCATATAAGGTACACAAAAGAAATGGTATTAACTAGTATCCATACAAATACGAAAATTATAATTAAAGACGAAGTAGCTATGCTATTACCATACTTGTGCAAATTACACGAATCACCTCGTAGATGCCGATTCCAGAGTCATCAGTTCGAGAAAGCTGTAAAAGCTGAAAGGCATGTAATATCAAACAATAAATAATTATACCGCAAACAACATCATCATATCTTCCTTTGGACATTGGAGAAACATTAACAAAAAGCTCTATTAATATTTTCCAACAGTATGAAAGTTTCTCTAGCGTATTATCATTTGTTCATGAATGCTTAAAACCATATAAATTATATGTTGAAAAAAAGAGCTGGTTAGTATACTATCCAAACTATTGGAAGTTCTGTGAACATTTCACACAGCTTTCTCCTTACGTAAGGTGTCGGTTTCGTTAGTTATATCACCGTTAAAGCAATGAGTTGCTGTATGGCGAATAGAGACCATTGTTATCGAAACCTCGTCAAGGTGATAATGACGAATTTACTTCTGATAATACATTTAGTGATTAGCATTTATTTTTAATTTATCGAAAAAATTGTAAACATGCGACAAATCTTTCATATTTCTGTGATTTATAAATTATTATAATTTAGTTCGTATATTACCGAAACACGAACAAAGAGGCTAGCCATTGTCGTTTATATAACATTGTCCTTTTTATATCGTTCTTACCTAAAACAAGTTCTCTAAAAATAAATCAAAAGTATTGTCACGTATAAAATAAGCATACCGCTAACTCAATCTATAATGAGAACTAGTTTTATCTCGATCTAAGTTAACACATAGGGCACCTCGTACAAATAACAAGTCAACAACGCGATTATCAAACTATTAGTTTCTTTGCAACATTTCTCAAATACACCGATAAACGACGTACGCTTTGTTAAATTCAGATTTTTTTTTTGAGTAAAACATATGGTACTGGAATTCGTTTTAGTTGGTTGGAACAACTTTACAAAAAATTAAGCAATAACATAACCGTAATAATTTTAAGAACAATTTAAAAGCAACTAACATTTTTAATGTAGGACGCATATTTCGAAGGTGGCTATAGTCTTCTCACCGCCAAAACTCAAAAACCAAAAAATATCAATAGAAATTGATCCAACGGTTTGACACTTACATTGCCGCAATCACACTTAGGTCATAAATATATATTAGAAAAAACAACGAAATATAAATATAACAGTATCTACATCATTTCTTAAAATAACCTTAACTGTTAGAAAAATATTTTTATTAGTTTTGATATTTTTGCAATCTTATACATTCTTATCAAATTTCGAACGGACTCGGAACACCCATACCTTTTTCGCAATTTTTTAAATTATGAGTTAAGGACCATATTCTGTAATCAGAACGACAGTTTCCAAAACCAATTTAATTAAAATCTAGAGCGTCTCTACCTTCCGCACCAAATAATGAATTTAACACCAAATAGTTATGAAACTCTCTTTAACCTCATAGAAACTGTCTGTATACCATAAAAGATAATAGTAATTTCATCTTTATGATTTTGATGTACATAAATCTACGTATATTTTAGGTAATCGCTATTTTTTCATTATATAAATACATCAAAACTGATAAGTAATTGAAATAGCAGGCTTATTTATCATAAATTAGAAAATGTATTAATAATTCTTTTATATATTAATTGCATCATATTGTAGAATTTCTGAAGTATAAAAATGCAAACTAAATTCCAGTTTACGTGTATTGTATAAAAATAAGACACATTTGTATCGTACAAACATTTGCTATTGTAAAGTACCTGTTAGAGTCAACCTGTTGCAACGTATACCTCTATTAAAAACTATTTTATTCCTTCATTGGAAGTTATGAATATTTTTCCACTACTATAGATCTTTTAGAGAAAAACATTTATATGTACTACAAATTTAAGCATCGGTGTTTATGTAGAATAAAGCTAAAAATTTTACCTTGTGGCTAGAGTCGCATAAAGTTAAAAATTTATAACGTGGGGACGGAGGTGAGGCGGGGGGACGCGACATGGTAGCCGCCCGTGCCAGGTAACAGGAGGTACGGAGCCGCGTACCGTATAGTGCGCGGAGAGACGCATAGTGCAGAAAATAATATTTATTAGGTATACATGTGAATTTGTAATAGGCAAATCTTCATTATTTTTTTTAAGGTTGTGTGTGTTTTTTCATTATTAACAATAAAATAGATAACGAACATCTGTTAAAGATAATTATAATATTATTAAGTATCTTGTGCATTTTTTTTATTCAACCAGCATATAACGAAGAGATGTCGAGGTATACTAATCTAGAAGAGATTCAATCTATTCTGCATTTATTTATTTTCACTTTGCATTTAAAGGGTCTTTTCTACTAAATAAAATTATATAAAACAATTCTTTTATTTAAAATCAAAACATGCTGAGAAAGTGGAACGTGCGTTCTTGAAGCTTAGCGGTCGTCCTCCCTACCACGTCACATTATTTTTCTCTCTCACTCTCACATCTTAGTATCTCTGTCTAGCAACGCATTCAGTCTCTACTAAACTGTAGCGTATTACACAGGTGTGTTAATTGTGTGCGACGTATTATATGTCGTAAATAAAACCTGTTTCTGTATAAAAAATATTAAAACGGAGATATTTTTTTCTCTTGAAATATAATATTTGACATTGTGTAAGTGTTTTCTATTAGTTGCGTTAGTAATTGTCAGTTGTGTTGAAGTTAGTGCGTTTCGAAACAGTGACAACTAGTTTTCTTGTGGTTTGTGCAGTCCTTGAATTGGAGGCTTTATCTTTGCGGACGACGACGTTTGTGGCTGTCTTCTTATTCGGCAGATAGTCGATATACAAGGTATTTTATAAATGTAAGATTTATTAATATTTTTGACTTTCTCATGTATCGAATTTACCACTAAATAAATTTCATAATCACAGTTACTAGAAAATTTTTTTACTTTAACGGAAACAATATCGTATAATATTCGCTTACTAATATGTATCCTAAATTCTTTATGTTAATGTCATGTATATGTTATTTTGTGAATGTTAATTAGCCTATATTAAGTCTATTAATATATAGAGACCTTTAAAGCATGTTTTCCTGTAGTAACATTAAATATAAAGTAAGTTTTATTACAAATAGTTTTGACTTCTTTAAAGACAAGCCGGTTGACTGATTCCACTAGTCTTAAACAGCCAATACTGAAATAAGTGTCTTATTTAGGGATCTTTTATATTTCATATATATTACAACATGTTCTTAACAAAACCTTCTACGTTATAACTTGGTTAATTTTATAATAAATTAAGAAAAATCATTTTTCGTCATACTATTATAATAGCAGAAGAAAGATGAATTTTATAGAACCTCTATAAATTTAAAGTTACAAAAATTAAATCGATGATTTTTTAAATTATATTGAAATAATGGCGCTTAACGCTGTCAATGGACCGGCTTCATGACTCTCTACTGTCAAAGAATTCCTGACTCACGCCTCTGGCTCGTTAATGATGTCATTCTCTCTCTAAACCTTTGTTTATAAATACTGGAAAATGGCAGGATTAGTTATGTCATCTAAAGTCAATGCTTATAAATAAAAGTAAATTATAGTTTTAAACGTTATTTGTTTGTCTAGCGTCTTTGTCTGACGCTATGTATGTCTTTCGACTGTCACATTTTAGACAACTATTTGTTCCTTATTTTCAAAGTTATAACCAGATCTACAAAACAACGCTTTGAAATGCTTGTAATTCCAATAAAATTAATTTTCATAACAATTTTCTCTCAAATCTCTGTATTCGATTTTATATACATAAAGTAAAATGTTTAATGTTCATAAGTATATAAAAGCTGTTTTAATTCTAATGTTTTAAAGTCGTTATAATTTCGATTAAACTAATATGAAATTTGATTCTTGACGTCTAGTCTTTAATGTTTAATGGTGCTAGTCTTTTGATGATACCGGTGATTGGTTATGGATACAGCTCATCGGATACTGGGCTTCCGGATCCGGAGGTTCGAGTACTGAAAAAAAATACGTTAAAGAAAGTCTATATTTATACATAAGGCAAGTGGAAAGTATTTTCTATATAATTACTCATGCGTAAGAAAACACTGAGATATAATTAGCGCAATTATTTACAGCGTAGATCACACCAGAGCAACGTAAACACCACTCACTATTTCGTAAATTCGTGCATTCATTTTATTTCATTCACGAAACTGAAGATTTATTATCAATCTACAGTAAGATTCCTAATTTTCTGTAGTTTTTTTTGGTTTAGACAAATCGTACTTATAAAGAGAATACTTCGGTATCTAATTATTGATTGTGCGATGTCTGGTTTGCATAATATGGATTCTACTAAGTATAGATTGGAGTTTTTATCTTTATATGTTATTACTATCTCGTACATACATAGTAAAAATTCTCTTTGGTTATATTTTATTTTGACGAGGCAACTAGACAAGCAGTGTTCATCACATGGTAAGTGATACGAAAAACCCTTCCACCCGGTCGCACATCTCTCAAGGTTGGGTTTTTTCGTAACAAATAATACTGCGTGGGCGAAAGTTAATATATCAATACTAACCACACTGCACAAAAGTTGTTACGACTTCTTTTCTTCCTAAACTGGGAACCTTGACACACGACATAACGGTCTGTAATTGATTTAATCGCGCTTTAACAACAATATGCGATAAACATTTTAAAGGCAACAAAAAATATTCTAATTTTGAACCATTTATGTTTTAATAGATTAAGTACGTAAAGTGATCAAAATGTACATAATAGTTTTACATTTTATTTTCATTACTGTGTAAACAGTTATTATTATGTCACAGTGTATAGAAGTCACATCACAGTTACCAATATTAAACTGCTAATCTGGAGACCGTCTAGGTAGATACCACCGCAGCTCCTATTGTAGCCTCCAAACTGGACCGTGTAAATATTACCGTTTTCCGGTTTTGAAGGCGTTGGAAGCTAGTGAAATTACCGGGGTAACGAGACTTAACATTTTATATCACAAGGCCACGATTGCAATACGTTGCAGTGTATACCATCATAACTAGCGCCACGTTGTTATGGACAAGCGTATCACTTACGTAGGTGAATGCCTCACAAAAAAATAAATAATGGCCAAGTAAATCGATACTGACACTGACATAAAAATAGAAAAGCAACTGTTCATTTCAAGGTGGCCGATGTCAATAAAAGGCATCAAAGGCGCATTGTCTCCGGTCCGGACGCTATGCCGCTAATCCATGCCATCGTACAATGTCACATTGTTCATGACTTGAAGTGTACTTACGAAAAGACTTGTGGGAAACCATCGCATTACTAACAGTACAAGTTTACCTTAGAAAGCATCGCTTTTTTAGAACCTAATGTTAATCAAGTTACTACAGATTCTACTCCCACTTTAAATGACACAGACATTTCTAAAATGTTAAAAATGAAGCGAAAGATTTGCGTTTTACAAATATAAAACTTTTGGATACACATAGTTATATAAATTTAATTATATATTATTAATCCATATGGATTAATAATATATATTAAATGTATATACATTGCTTCAGAATAAGCATAATAAAATCGAAACTAGTTTTGAACAGGTGAAGAAGTTAATGTATTTCTGGGAACTTAAGGATTGGAGAAATTAACTAATAAAGATAAAGCAAATATATTTAAGCGTCTGTCTATGAAATTAAATTTTAAAACATTAAGTGCCTTTCTTAAAAAATTTAATGTAAATAGAGCTGCAACCAAAAACCGTTTTTGATTCAAAAATGAACATTGTAATGGAGATTCTTATCAGGATATAAATTATGCTATACAAAGGTCGGTGACTCCAACTTTCGTGTAATTGTATAAGTTCAAATATTCCCGTGATTTGATGCTCATTACTTTCTTTAAGGTCACTGCTCTCATGATTACATAAATGATTGGAATTTTGGGTAATTTATTTGAAATCGGACATTAACCTCCATAAACAATACGCTTCTTGAATTTACATGCCTGGGAAAGTTATTTTTTAAAAGTAAATACTATTTATCATTTACTGTGTATATATACAATTATGTGTATATATAAACAATGTAAGATATTACAAAAAACTATTTATAAATATATTTAATTTACGATGTTTTTGAGCTAAAAGAGACACCGGACAGTATAGAAATTATCTTATTATAATTAAAAAAAAAATGTTTTTTCTACAGATGTAACTATGAAATTTTATAAAACATTTTATTGTACAAAAATATCCATATAACATACCCAAAAATTGACATTTTTCTAAGTAAAAAGTACATCTTGTAATCAGGAAAACATGACACTATTTGTATATTTATTTAAAACAATAATCACTTTGAAATATAGTTATATCGTTTATAGATTACTTTTTATTTATGTAACTACTTATTATTACTATAAAGAAGAGGAAGCTTTCACCGTCCACGTCTATCCGTCAGAATAAGCAGTATCATATGTATATATATATATATAACACTGCTTATTTATGTTATACATGGGTAGTACATATAGTTTTTGGTTTATATTGGTTGAAGATTATTATGCTCCGATGTTTGAAAAAGAAGGTCCTCACATACGGGCTATTGTTGAAAAAACAAATATACATCTCACTTTTGAATGGCGATCTTGTTTATAAACTAGTGGAAATTGTTTGTAAACCTCTTTAGTCATGGCCAGTAATTAATATGAGCTATAAAGCTATGCCTCTGTAGTCACTTACTTATTATCTTTGCTAACTATACTAATCAAGATCTTGGAAATCTGATCAACAGTGAAGACATCTGATTACGTGTATACATAAACTAAAGTTCTTGTTTGTTGGTGTTTATAACTTTATGAACCCTAACAAATATTTCTGTAAAAATTATGTTTAAATTTAATACTTTTATTTTTCAACGGTAAAAGTACTGTACCAATTCTACTTCCGTTTACTACAATGACTAATGTAACAGTCTTTTCACAAAACTATTTTTTTTTAACTATATTACTTTATCACTGTATATAATAACTTAACTGCACGGGTTTCCCACAATTGCCACTCCTCTTTGAAATACTTGAGAAATTTTTATCGCATACGTCTAGATAGAGACAAAACTGTTGTAAAATTAAAGATAAAAAAAGTGTGGTAAACGTGAATTGATAAAAATTATTCTTTATAGCAAAAATGTATATATTTTAGATCACAAATCAATTATTAATGAAAGAATTGTAGTTAAATGCTTAACTTTGTTTATGTATTCAGTTTATATTAAACGAGTCAAGGTTAGGAAAGAAAAAAGAAGGCAAACTAGAAGATAATTTTTGATTTTATCACTTACTTTGAACATATACATAACTATTTATTCTTTTATACATTTATGAATGTAAACAACTTATAAGGTTATTACTAAAATAAAATTGTTAACTACGTATTTAAACAAAAATCTCAAAACTAATTTTTCAAAAAATTTATTAAAGGCGGTAACCTATATATTATTGATAGAAATAATCGAAAACCACAAAATAGAGCAAAGATTTTGAGTTAAATTTAAAAAGCAGTTCATATTTAGAACAAATCGCATGAATTTCAGTGAAACTTGCTTGTTATCTTAAACTAAAATCAATTTTCCCATTATTAGTCCGATAAGAAATTTAGTTATTTTTACCTCTCAAAAATAGCTGTTGTAACAGAATGCGGCCTAAATTGTAGGTTCTCAACAAAATATGAATAACGATATATTCAACAAAAGTATCAATATTTTTTTAAAATATTTCAAGGTAAAAGTTAAAAAGTTAATTAGGGTTAGTGGAGCTGGTAACCATCAAATATTAACCACAGCAAGCATTCGAATGTCATACATCAACCAACACCGCACTGCAGTAAATATTTGGGCCACTGCAATAGCTAAATTTAATGAAGTATAAATTTTTGTTGTAAACTTTAAGCCATCACATATTTATTAAAAATATATCTTTATTGTTGTTTTAACTTTTTAATAATTAAATTGACGTATAGACATAAACATACGAACATAATATCTAAAATATTGATTCAAAATTAAATCGTTGTATATTTTTTAATATAATAGCAACCCTGTCACTGTCGACTACAATTTATACTAGTGAAATTACTAGACTGATCAGATTAATTTGTCGGGATTTAGAATTTGGCGAAGGTCATAGAAACAGTCTGAATGTAGACAGAGTTAAAGTTAGCGATGTTATATCCTCTAGAAAAGTCTGTGTGTGGCAGTTCTCGATTATTAACCGATAACAATGATTACATATCAGTTTTTTCTTTTTACTTTAATCTAAGTCTACAAATTCCACATTTCCTTAGTTAATTTGATGGCTGGTGTATTAAGTAATTAACTGTTAATAAAAATACGTCTTATACATTAACGTTTACTAACTTCCTACAAGTAAATTATACAAGAAACTAATGATTAGTATTAAGTATAATGCGTCATGACTGACTTACGTACTTACATTAATTAGCTATACTTTTGTGTTCTTAACTAATTTATAACCGTTTCTAAAAAAAAACGGTATTTTTCTTACATTTGTGTATGTGTGAATTTGTTATTGTAAGACGAGGTAAGAACTTTAAGAGCTCGTTATTATTAGTAAGAATTTCATAAATTATATATTCATACGTGTACCATTTAATTTGCATAGTCGTTGAAAATGTTCACGTAACAAATATTTAATACCGTTTTCGTCAAATGCCGACGTCGACTTTAAAGAAACTTATTCATGTCTGAAAACTTTACTGCAGTGAGGAGTCAAAAACTAGGTTGCTCTGTGCTATGGATCTCTTCACTTATAATTTTTCTATAATATTATGTTATATGGAAACTACTATTATCTATTGCTTATTTTAAAATTCTCCATTTCCGTAATTTAAATAGGCTATCAATATCTATAATACCCTAAATGTTTGTACCTAGTTATAGAAAATTCTTAGGTCCATCCATAAAAAATGTAAACAAAAAAATTTACTTTCTTTAAAGTAAAATGTAAATAAATAATTACTACGATTACTTAAAGCTTCAATGTTAATTGTATGTATGTATACTTATGTATAGGTCTTGACCTTCCCTAACATTATTGATTTTAACAAAGACGCGCTCCCTAGGGAAAGGTTACGCCTGCTCCTTAAGTTCCCACGTTGTAAGGAAGCCGAACAAAAAGTAGCCTGCCATTACAACCTGCCCCTTGACAAGTTCACACGATACCGGAAGTTATGTGGCGGAACGTCACTTATTAGGGTGCATTTCGTAAACAATTGCAGAGGGCACGAAATAACATCAGCGCTTTCAGTTATATGAATATGGGGATATGTGTGTTAATGCAAACAAGGCGGGAAGACGACATATGCGTCTTATTATCACATTCTCTATTATCTTATAAGATTAGCCGGAATGGCCAGGGGCTAATGTTCATGCTTTAAAGACAAAGATCCTGAATTTTATTCTCAGGTTTTTTCCTTTTTTGCTTTTTCTCCTGTATTGTAATGTTAACTATAACCTTTCATATATCCTTAACCGGAAGAGTCATTGGCTTTTTATTTCGGATTTCTCGCCGCTTTATCCGGTACTTCATTTTATCCTGAAAGAGTATCTATGTAGCTATACCGTTTAAAAGTTACAAGCGTTACGGAGTGTTTAAATCAGTGCATCAGTTTCGTTTACGCTGATACAACCAGGTAATGAAGACGAAGACATTTAAATAAAAAAAATCCGTAAACATATTTATTACGAATATTATTCTTATAGATGCTCGATTGTTTCTTGGTTATATTACTGAAAAAGTAACTTAATTACAGTAAACGTTTAAATTATAGCTATACAAATTGAGCAACGTTTCATACCATTGAATGAATATACAGTTGTATAGTGAAAGTTCATCCGCTGTTAGGTAAACAAGTATACCGTTCTACCAGTGTCAAATATCTAGTAAATACATGTAAAACAAAAGTAACTTAAGGAATTAATTCATGTCGTATACAAACTGTGATGAAAAACTCTGATAATTAACACAATGTTAAGACGTACTTTTTACTAGTTAATAATCACACTTAATGTTTTTATAATCTTCTCAAATATAGCACATTAATTAAGTTCTTCTTATGACTCTATTAAAGTTTCCTAATTTGTGTAATTTAGTTAATTAACTATAGTGTTATATATAGTTTTTAATAATGTTGCGCATATAGACTGTTGGTGGGAGGAACCATATTATCTGTATGCAGTCCTAGCTAGTAAACGAGTTTCACTACATTGTCACTAATTGTTTATATACAATACACATATATGTTTTAATATCAATACAATAGGATGAATATTAAAAGAAAGTACTTTTTTTGACGTTTTGATAAGTGATACGCTTACCCAGAACTTGGCGCTGATTAAGATGGTATACACAGCACCACTTTCGTCGCCTTGAGAAAAGGTGTTACGTCTCGTTACCTTAGTAATTCCACTAGCTTACAGCGCTTTTCAAACCGAATGTTTGCACAATACTGTTTGGCTGTAGAAATAGGAGCTACGGTAGTAACTACCTAGACAGTGTGCAGCAACAGAGACCTATCACCAGTAAAATGCTTCAGTGAGTCACATAAATTTTACCAACCATTGTGTAACGTTTAGAAGCTTACTAACTAGAATTATTTATAACGTAAATAAATTGTCTCTTAGTTCAGACTTTTAATAACGTAAATGAAATGATTACATACTTGCTAGGAATTATCGGTGGATATATAATTTGAATATTGCAACGATATTTTACGCAACAAATTATGACAAATCATTTAACACTCGATATGCAGTAAAGGGGCGTTGCATGGCCTGCCTTTTACCCATATTATATTGCAACGATAAACAAACGTACTATTTAATATTTTTGAATTGGCATTTTAGTAAGAGACATATATGTTCAGAACTAATTATTTTCGTTTGACAAGCTTAAAAGTAATGAAGAAAGACTAATGTTTTAAGCTGTAACTATGGATCCATTTATGTCAGTCCTGTCCATAGCATATTTGCTCCCAAATTGTAGACTTATTTTTATCTACTTTTACCTGTTCAAAAGTACACAGAATTTAATAGTTTTAATATAAAAATTAGTCCTTTTTTGGATATTTCAACTCTTATCTAGTTTTGATCAGATGTGTTTAAAAATTACTATATTTTTTTAGTATCTTTTGCAGAGTAATTCATGATTATCATCTTAAGCAATTAACTTCCTTTATTGAACATAGTAGTCATTTCCTGACTCTGGCAGTGTAATTACGATAAATAAATGTTATCAGATTCTAAAAATGATAAAATATTAAGATTAACAAGATGGGCATTAAATATTAAACTAAATAAATCACCTACCTAATAGAATAGACTAATACATTTTGATCCAGTTGCTTTTTATCTAATAATTATATACATGATATAATAATATCGTGTTCCAATAGTCTTAGCCTTTATCGGGATTGATGATAGTAAACGGATTTTATCATTATAACGTTACATAACAGTGTTTGCAACACATGCTAATGTACGCCACAAAGGGAACCTGTTCACTTACAATGAACTAATAAGCTAAAACAGATAATCTACTTACTATATACACACATTCAATAAAACCTTTACAAATCGGAAGATACATCAATTTACTGATAATGAAAATGTTTAGATAAAAAATAATCGAAAACGAGTAATTATCCTCTTCTATAATGACGACTATTGGGCAAAGCCTATGTCTAGAGTGGACGTCTATTGGCTGATGAAGATAATGATAACCAAAGTAAACATTTCAACATTAAATGTTATTAAAAATTTTTGTTTAAAATTAGAAAAGTTATTTAAAGCATTTTTCTATTTTTCCTTACTTTTTTGTATTCCACTAAAATTGCGTTTGGGTTAATATATATTAAACCATATTTGAAATTGATGTTTGAGTATATTTTAACTGTACAAAATTATTAATGTCAAAATGCAAACACACGTAGTACTAAACACACACACCAATATTTATATCTTATCTCATCCAGTTATAATACAAAAAAAGGTTTTGTCTAATAATATGCAATAGTCATGATGATAAGGTATGGGACTATAAATTATATTTTTCCTACTTCATTACTAAAATTGCTTATCTAATAATATTACCGGTGGCATGTCTCTGAAGCTCCTGTTTTACCTAATAGTAATGTGCAAACATTGCTGTATTATGGTTTGAAGCTATGCTAGTGAAAATGCAGGGCTAATGAGATTGAACCTCAGGGCTTAAGGCGTCGAGCACAATGTGGTGCTGTGTACACCAATTTTAACCATCGCCACATCATTATATACAAGCGGAACACGTACCATCAGGTGAACACCTTACTCGTCTCGTCCAATAAAAAAATTTAATCACTTTAATTTCAAATGCAGGTGCTTAATAATTTTGCTTTCTACATGATGTCAAGTTAATATGTATTCTATAAACATGTTATGCTCATAGTGTTGTTCATTGTGCAGTGTGATACCGTAATCATTTATTAATAGCATGATAGCACTGTGGCAAGTCAACAAATGTTAAAGAACAATAGACCGCTTTCCCGTGTTAACACAGCTGGTCACCATTTCCATAGAAAGCAATAAAATGAACACGTACATTCAGTTCACCATTATGGTTAGGAAGCGTTTCAAAGAACACTTTAAATTTCAACCGTATGTCACATTAGTATAAAGAGAAATTTTCAAAATAAGCAATGTGTAATACTTAAAAAGCATTCATTTGATATGGCAATTAAACACTATTCTTTCAGTTGAAATGCTTTCGTGTAAGTGAAGAATGATATTACTTAAAAAAGTAAAATTAATATAGTGAAGGTAACTTTAGCTCATGTAAATTTTAAAATTATGAGCCGTAAAAGTAACTTTGATACTTAAACTTTTTAATACTTTAATTCAATGATTTTTAAAGGCAGTTCATTCTTATAATATTCTATAATAAATTTCTGTTGATAATTCGGTGGTACTTCATCCTAATAAATAAATGATAATAATAATGAATGATGATAAATAGCTTTAACTTTCCAGTTATAAAAGAAGGCTCCGAAACAAAATATACGATACTAATGACCATATTGAAAATATAACAGGTGTTATATGGCACAGTCCATAAAGGCCGTGTTCCTCGCACTTGTTACCTTAATAGAATGTCCCGTTATCATCTATCATCGGTACTATTTTAGGCAAACTGTTGGTTTCGTGTCGTTAGAAATTTTTGTCCTATAATGAAAGTTCTTTAAGTGCTTTTACTTTTATACCTATCAAATGTATATACTTTGTGGAAAAAACTATTTTTTATTATTAATTGTGTGACATTCATCAAATAATGCAACTAGGCGAACCATGCTAGATGAATAATTAGTATGCAAGAAGTTATTTATTATATACAAATAGCAAATTTTCATATTCAAATTAAAAAAAAAACTGCTTAAGACACGATGAATAATATTAATATAAACTTTTATTTCAGTCGAACACAATAATTGTCCTCTACACTTTGGCAATGAGACAAGAACGTATCATTTCGTTTACATTTCCGTATGAGTAAATATGCTTAGTGATTTTGCAACGTCGTTACTCATGACTTTAATTTTTTTCTTTGTATGTTTTGTATGAATGTAGATGTTAAATGTCTTAGTATGAATGTAGATGTTAAAGATTTTACAACCGTAAAAGATAATTTTGTCGCTCACATATTGCTTGCATTCTACGACCTAGTTACAAATTTGCTTAAGTGCCTGCTCCACATGCTCTCAAAGTTTTATTCTAATTCAAATACAAATATGAAAACAATTGTGAAACCAATGAACAAATTTAATATTTGTCATATACAATTTTACCTGTTAATCAACTGGTTCTTTGTGTACTTAGGGTCATCAAAAGAAGTTCTTTTGTAATCTTCTACTAATATCTGGTTATTTACTATTAATATTATCAGCCGAAAAACGCCTACTGCTGAGTATAATCTATACCAATAACTTTACGCCTGCCCACATTCAGCTGTTTATCACAATTTTCATCAGATCGTCGGTCCACCTTGTGAAAAGGTACATAATTGCTAAGTTAACCTACAAAAACAATAATATGTTCTGAGGCTTGTCCTACGTAAGAAATATTCTCTCATGCTTTTATGCAATTGTCTTTCATGTAGGTAATGGAAGTCTGAAAGGCAATACAGTTAATTCATTATCGATCGGATGACGTCCGTAACGTCTGTGTTAGGTCATTTTGTTAAGTAACTAATGCTTAACACCCAGAGGTTTCATCATCATGCTAATTGACAGTCCTAGATACTATAACATGCGGTATTTTGTAGTCAAGAAGTTTTTTATCATACACACTATAAGACAAAGTATAAATACATAGGAGAAAGTAACAGGCTATATACAAAGATGTGAGGAGACGTATCGATATATTAAAACATCATTTTCCACATGAAGTGAATCATTAGAGTCCACGTCTAAGAAAATAGGCGACCATGAACAGAAAAGACTTGAGGTACCTCAAGTTTCAATTCTAAAAATATATGTAGTAGGTTCAAATCAACTATACGGTATTACTATTATATTGACTATTTATGAAATGAACTTAAATGTGTTAACATTACAATATTATGCCTACTCTTTCTTCTTTTAGATTTATATTAAA
>DWLS01001350.1:0-22283 GCA_018246255.1 Pachliopta kotzebuea | reverse complement strand
GGCAATGGACCGGTCGCGCTGGAAATCTATTGGAGAGGCCTACGTTCAGCAGTGGACTGCAATAGGCTGAGATGATTTATAAAATTTATAATATTAAAAACCAGATAAGTGAAAAGAAACAGGTGTATTTTGTATTTGTGCTCTATGGAATAAACTGTTTTTTATTCATAAGTTACTTAATATTACCTTCAGATACAGTTTGCGGTAGTGCTAGCGGCCCTTGAATAGTGTCTTCAATGTCAGAGAACGGGTTAACGAAGAACGTCAAAACATATAAAGTTATCCCCATAGACCACATTTCAAGCTCAGGGCCAGCATATCTGTAAAAAAATACAACATCTTAGCTTATTGCCTAATACAAGAAACTTTATATTTTATTGACTTATAACATATATTTTACAAATATACATTTCTTATTATATACAGATTAGTGTTTAGTTTAGTACTTTTTAAAATAACTTCAATAAATTATTGATTCTCTGCTTACTTATTTCCTGCTAGCACTTCAGGACTACAGTACTCGGTTGTCCCATAGAATGTCGAGAACAATGTATCCGGGCTCATAAATGTAGCAGAGCCAAAATCAATGAGCTTCACATGGAACTTGTTATCAATGATCACATTTTCATCTTTAATATCCCTATGCAGGATGTTCAGTGAATGTAGGTACTCAACAGCTTGACCTATCTGAAATTTAACATTTTAGGTACTTTCAGAAGTTTATCTAAAAGATAGTGGCTTGCAGAATTTTTTGAAAAAAATAATAATTTGTTATTAGTTATAGAATTAATTTAGTTATTAACATTATTATGTGATAAGTAATAGTTGCAACCATTTAATTTTTCAAAAATAAACAAATACATTACTGGAACAAAATTAGAGGTACTACAATTTCAAATACTTGTAGAAACCAAATGAATATAAACTATTTTCATGTATGATATATGTATATATTTATAAAATTAAAAAACTTGAGTTAAATTGTTTTCGTGGCGCAGTGGCTAGGCGTATGTCATAGTGATTAACATGGAGGTCCATAGTCTAACCCCTAGGTCATACCTGTCTAAATATATAACTTATGAGAGGCTCATCTAGTCTGGGCCTGCGCTCGATGAATTCGAAAAGATCCATCCCGGCGCCGTGTTTCTCCATAACCATTTGAAAGTATTTGTCATTCTCGAAAACATCCACTACGCTCACCTGGAAGCATAAACCATACAGAATAAAGTATAACATTGTTCTAATATGTCTAAAAGTGGAAGTTAATAATTGGGTCTTTATAAGGGAAAAATCACGGGGTATTGAAGTATGGCTTTATTAATTTACAGTGATGATTATGATTCTATATTTGATTTTTTTTTAGGCACTCAATAAATTAAAAAACTTTGTATAATCAAATTATTAACTTACAATATTAGAATGTTTCAAGGTCAGCAGAAGGCTCAATTCCAGTGGTACTTTCCGGCCGTCTGGTCCGTCCACCCAGAACTGAGCGCCGACTTTCTCTTTAAGGATAAACTTGGCGACGGTGAGGAGACGGTCCGATTTACGATATGCCATTTTGACACATCCATAGGCTCCTTTACCTATGTATTCAGCCATGGGTATTTATTTACATAGTTAATACTAATTATTTATTTATATTATGGTTATTTTTATAGTTTTTTTTAATTCAATTTAAACTTTTTAAGCTGTTGCTATTTTTAAGCTATAATTTAAATAAAAAAGATATTATATATTTACATCCCAATTTTGTACAAGTTATGGAAGCTAAGTTTATAAATACACTTTTATCTTTAAATACAGAATTAGTTACAATAAATGTTTTACCCCTCAGAATACATAACTTTCTGTCTTATACTATTTTTGAAGTATTAGGGAATACATTTTCGTAACATATCATGATTCTGGGAGGAAGTCTATACTACGTTTGGTTTCCTCCTACTAAAACCCCTACAGTGTTTTCCTTCAAAAAGCTATGAAAGTGCTGGAATCATGAATTGCATTGGTACCCCTCTGTTCTTTAACTTAACACATTCCAAAGAAAGTTAAGGCCCCTCACAAGAGAATACTGTGCATTTGCACTCAAGATTCGTTATACTCACACGAGGTTCACGCCTTGAAGAAAAGTGTTTATGATTTAGCTATAAGTCACCATTATCGTGACCCGGGATCCGAAAGATCAATTCAGTCGCTTTATATGACAGGCAGGGCTTATCACAGAAAACTTACACCTACAATGCTAGCTTCATGCTGGTAAAGTGTTAAAAAAATAATGTTAAAATGATGAATGATAAACTGTTTTACTCACCAATTTGTTTCAATGTTGCGTAATGTCTGCTATATTCGCCAGCTATTTGTTCCTCGCCGCATTGGCTTATCAAGGACATGGACTGTGGACGACTGCCAGCTGATTTGTTGCCCTGAAATTTAATTAAATAAATAAAGATAAATAATTAATGAAATAAAAATGAATAATTCAGAATTGCATTTGTACAATCTGACAATTTATTTCCATTATATATAATTGAAATTTCATTAATAATTTCCAGCTAATACCCTTAAATAAGGTATTTTAGGAAGTATGGTGTAATACTTTATTGCAACAATTTTTTTTCAATGAAGCAGTGCACATTTATCTAGACTGTTTCTAGCAACTGACTCTAGCAAAATTATAATATATTTAATTTAAACAATAGCAACTGTATTGATACAGTTCAGTACATGATTATTACTTAATACAATAGTAATTTAAACATAGTAAATATTTAAGCAACCTTTTAGTGTTTTTATTTGATAAAGGGATACTGGCACTGACTCCTGTAACAAAGGTGTAAACCTAGCATAGAAGTCAGGAACTTCAATAATTATTTTGTAACTTTTTTATGGTAAATAAAGATTTTATTTATTGTTAAAGATAAGATGAGCAGGATGATTTTTTTAAGGTAAGGGACACGACTGCCCTTCACAATGTGTGCTACATTATACTCATCGTTTTGAGAAATATTTATTGTTACACAAGTTATTTCAGTAGCTACAACAGCAAGTCACTTAAGCCCCAGCTTGGTATATAAGTGTAACTGACCAGTACTAGCGAATTGTCCGCTGTGGAGGCGACGCTAGACGCGAGTGTGGTGTGGCGGGGTGCATCCTCCAACTGCACGCCTAGCCACACACACCGAACACGGCTGCCGGTCGCCAGTTGCATCGTCGACACAGTGTACAGTACATCTGGAAACAACGGCCATTTATATAGATATGTAATATAATAGTGGCAATTTATAGTTTCTCTAGTGTTAGGTTTTCGTTACTAGATCTCCTTGGTAGGTACCGATGCGACGCTTAACTTTGCGCCAAATAGTAGTCTTTAAAAATTCAAGTGTTCTAGTTTGAATGGCTTTATAGCTAGTGAAATTAATTGGCCTATGAGTCTTAGCTTTTTATTTCTTAAAACAGAGAGCACAGTGTAATGCATAGTTCATAACTTAAACCCATTGTTATGGATAGTTCTATTACTTACCATCATTGTACAATATATTTTATCATTTATCAATTCACACTTACCTAGTGTGGTGCATAAATGACTTTGACTATTTGCTTGTGTGTGAGAAGAGGCTCAGAGTCTTAGCAATAAGAACATTTTTCTGTTTATATCATAATTATGAATGTATTGTCAGACCCATTGCTTGAATGAATAAAAATATACTTTTTGTAGTATTAATATATATACTACAAAAAGTATCCAGCAATAACTTTAAAAGTTGTATTTACTGAGTTCAGTGCCATCCTTATGTAGCACAAGTCCACGATAGGCTCCGTCACCGTGCTCTGGAGCCGCTTTCCGTGTCTGTTGTGGGGTCGACGTGGCCACCTTATTTCTTAGGAATCTCTTAGCGACGCACGGGGTTTCAGGAGGTTCATCTACAAAAATATAAGTGATATATATTAGCAAGAGATTTTATTATATTCATGTTTCAATACTAATGGAAGAAAAAAAGAAATAAGGTAATACCTACCATCTAGCTTTTTCCTAGGAGCGGACTCAGTCTGTGTCTCCAAATCAATGTCATTACTCAGACTGTCAACACTTTCATTCCCATTATGTTTCGGCAGATCTTCGATCTCGCATCCTGGAGGAGGCATCTCATTAATTGGAGTGAGGAAATCAGCACTTGTTTCATTCGAGTCGCAGAGGTCTAATGATAAACTACTTCTGTCCTCCTTCATTTGGTTCCCTTTCAGAGACTTGTATTTGCTGGAGTCAAAAGATAAGCGCAATGAAGGATCGTTTAAACGAACCCTTGGAGTATTTCCTGTTGGTGTGACTTCTTGTGAATGTTGAGATGTGTAGTAAATGGATTCAGACTTTTCTGTCAGCTTGGAAGGAGCTTGTCTGCTTGGATTGCTACTTTGTTCTGAACGAAGTATATTCTCTGATCTAGAATTAGAGATACTACTAGGACAATAGTTCTCATCATCTATGGATATGCCTGACATTCCAGATGTTACATCAGGATGTGCAGATAAATCATTTCTTTGTTCTGTAGTGCTAATGCTTGATACCATGTCCTGAGTAGGAGTGGGCGTGTGAGTAACAAGGCTACAAGATTTATCTAGACATAATGCACTTGACGATTTCTCCCTTGTCGTAGATATTGATTGTATAGATTGATGGACATTCAGTGACATACAAGCAGATTTCTGACTGCCATTAAATGCTCCACAGGAGTCATCATCCGTTTCAGAAGCTGTAAATTGATGTTTTGATTAATTGCACTATTTAATGAAAAAAAAATTGATTGAAAAATATAATTAAATATTATTTTAGTGTACTTGGAGCAACAAACCTGAACCATTGCTGTCATTATTAACAGGAGATAAAGTCATGTTTCGGTTCCTTTCAGATACTTTCACCATATCTGACTCTCGACAAAAGTTTTGAATGACCTCATTGATGTGGTGCCCGATGACTTCTGAATGTGATTTGCCAAAAGTCAGCATAGCAAAGTGTTGGTTGCACGCAGTGATAATTCCAGCTTCGTCAACAACCAGTAGTCCGCTGACGTTAAATGTAACCTGAAAATGTATATAAAGGAAATTATTCTTAATATATATGATTTGTATAAGATATATCAAAACAACAATTTTGTTGTATTAACAGCTTCATTATTATAAGAAAGACACGCTCAGACACAGGTCTTCCTATGCCATTTGAGAATCTCCCATTTTCCCCATTGAGTGCTTAGTCACAACCTTCATTTGATTGATAGCGTAACTTGCAGGTGGTATTGCCAATGGGATCTAAACCCTCCAGATAATGATATATGTGATTATATAGTCAATCAAAAAAGGTCAAAATAATTAGATTTAGTCTCCTTATTATTATTGCTGGGCTAACTGTTGTATGGCGTTGAAAATAAAGTTGTATGAAAAAATTATTTTTTAAATCTTCAAAAGTGGATTTGTACTAAACATACCCTAATATTAACAATGTACACTGCCCTCCCTCTGTTAGTTTTTACACCTGTCCATGGTGAACATTCAACACTGTTTGTTTTTGATATCCATAAGCATAGAGGAAAAGAGCCACCATCTAAGGTTCTTCCTGGAAATTTAATAAAGAAAACATTTTTAAGGTTCTTATAAAGTTCATATAACTTTTTTTTTCTTTTCTTCAAACAAATGTTAGAGGAATAATATTTAAAATTTCTTCTTTTAATCTCATAGTAATCACATTTTTTTTTGTTATAAATCTAAAAGAAAGCGATGTATACAAAAATTACCAGTGGCCTTTTGTTTAGAGATATTCTTTGGAATAGGTGTATCATAAGAAGGCAGTTGTATTGATGGTATAAGTGAAGCAACCGGAAGGCCAATCAGTTTTTCTGCAGAATCAGCTTGAAACAAGAGTGCTGCATCACCTCCATCACATGATACTATGATCCCTGTTTCAGCATCTACTGTTAACTGAAAGATAAAATTAGTATCAGAAATAACTAGGGTTTAGTAAATAAATAGTTATGTTGCAGCAAAAACAGTTCTAATTTTTTTTTCAACAAAGCATCTTTGGTTGTTTCATTTCTAAGGCCAATACCTTATTTTGAGACCATGACAGTAATAAAGAGAGTAAATATTACATAATATTATAACTATATGTAAGCACACTATACTTACATAATTTCTAAAGGAAACAATTTTTTTGTTTTCAAATCAATTGTAGTTTTAAATTTCTTACTCAAAATTCCACACTTACCACTACATTTTTGCAACTGACCGGTTCTGCAACTACCAAGCAGGGTCCGTCATTGTCTAACTGCCTTATCCAAAGTGAGACTTGTACAGATGTTCCATCTTTAGTAAGAAGTTCAACCACCTAGACTTAAGAAATTTCCATTAAGAATGCTGCTATTTCATTGACTAAAAGTGAGTTAAAAATAAAAAAGTATCACCTTTCCACTAAGCAAAACAACAGTTCCATCTTCTGAAGTGTCACCATCTTGTTCATGGAGGCTGAATGTCTTAGAGTTTCGGTTAAAAAGTAGATCAGAAAACCGTAAACCACATAATTCACCCGAAGAATATCCAAGAAGAGAACTTGCTTTGCTGTTAACTATGAGAATCTAGAAGTTGGGAATTTATTTATAATTGTATAATCAAAACCAGTCATCATATAATCCAATCAAGTTCCTAATATATATTTTTATCAAAAAAAAAACATTTTTAAAACGTTTTTATCATACCTTAAATGTACTTGGTTCTATGGTGAACACAGCTTTGCTTGAATTGATGGTTTGCTGCAATCGTTCAGTCTGGGATTGAGCTGGTGATGCACCAACTTCACTGACAGTTAATGTAGCATTGAAGCGAAGACCATTTGGGCCATCAACTGAATTTATAAAATGACAGTGTTTAATATTATTTGTCATTATTTCTATACATTATTTTTTTTTAAATATTTGGAGCAATAATAACTTTATTACATCTGTTTACCTCTGACTAAGTCTGTTGTTTGTTTGAGTTTGGTAGGAGTCTCTAAGTCCATCTTAAGAGGTTGTATCTTTCGTTTCACACGAGGGAAGCTTTGATTGCCTTCAAATGAGTCATTACATACAATATGTTGTTTAGAAAGAGCCTTAACAGTCCTATAAGTAACAAGAAATAGTAAAACCTTATTTAATAACATATTGCAAAAAATTTATTAATTATATCATTACAAATAAGTTTTTAGAATTACCTGCATTTGTTGTCATGTTTTAAAGGATTAACAGGCGTGAGATAATTCTGGTTGATTTTTGATTCTTCAATAAAACCAAATCGCGCTTTCTGTGTTGATTAATATTATAAATAAGAAGTATAATTAATTTAAATAAATAATTATAATATACAAACTACTTACTGGTCTAGGAGTTAAATTTAGATGTTCAGGGGAGTAAACATCTAAGAATCTACCGAGTCTAGGTTTTATTGGCGTCACAGTTGGCGTATCTGCTTCTGAAATCCTGAACGAGAAAATAGTTGATTCAATAATTCACTAGATTTAGTCGCCGGTAACATAAATACAGTGTGTCGGATATCACCCTTATGATTTATTTACATGTTACGAAGTTATTTTGGTACAAAAATCAATACATAAGAGCGCGCAAGTTCAAAACATAGAACTAATCATAGTGTTGAACTTTTATACTTTTATTTACCTATTGAGATTGCATAATGTTGTATTTTCCATTTTTTTTTTATTAAATTCAAGTTGGTTATAAGACTTAGAAACAACGGGCTCTTAAATGAAAATTAAATTGCAGTCAATTCCCAGTCTTTATAAATTTTTGAAATGAGTGATTGTTAACCGATACCGACTTGTCAAGTAAAGAAATGCGTTCCGTTGTAAAATTATAGGATTCATTCAACTAAAAAAAGTAGCACAGATATTACGTAATATTTTAATTGTAACATGGATTTATGTATGTGTATGCTCTTAAATATAAATTGAAGTTATAATAATTATTCTTAATGTTATAACGTATCAAATAATAGGTTTATACCTAGTATAGCTGTAAAATTAAACTTTTTGTAAGTACAGAATTAGATAGGTAAGAATGACGAAGGTTTCTCTGTACATGATCAAATAAAAAGTATTAATGTGTAGTGTACTTATATATAAAGCAAATCTTGGTTTGTTAAATGCGATATTAGTCATGTTTTTTTATTTTGTCGTACATTTATGTAAATCAATGGATGTAGCATAATTGTGCAGAACAATTTAATGAAATATTATTATAATATTTTAGTAAAAAAATTTGAGGTATTTCTAAAAACATTTGTTATTTCCTACTATGAGATTCACTAAAACTGGTCAATCTGTTTTAAATATTAAGAGTGAAGCTTTTTAAAAAAAATACTATTACACTTCAATTTATTATGCAAAAAGATATCATTGTAATAAAACAAACAATATTTTTTTATTTAATCTTTAACGTTACAAAAAATATTCAGGGAATTGAACGTGTTAAAGGATTTTTTCCATGCATGTTTTAGATCCCACAATCTTATATAATATCGGAAATTATCTAGTCCCGTTTTTCATCATGTCCGGATTTCCGTACAAACTAATTATTTTTTATAGTACTCAATAAATTATGTCTTTATCCGTGTACATTTATACAAGAGCTGTTTAATACGTTCCGGTTGTCTGTACTTTCAAATCCCAAGGTTTTGTTATAGTCCTTTCAACGTACTCCACCCAATAACTACCAGCAAACCTTAACAGGCCATTGTTATAAGCATTTCAATTTAAACTTTTAACTTGTATTATTAAGGTTATTTTTAGCCTGCTTATTGCAATATGTGCTGCAGTTAATTGTCAATAAATTGTCATTAATTATTGTTAAATCCTGCTGAAGGTGGACGGAGGTGGACGAAGACTGGTTGTTATTGTAGGCCATTAACATGTAATGCAAGGCTAGTGATTTTAAAGTGAAAATTATGGAAATATTATTGAACAAGTTTTAAATATTATTTTACTTGTATACAATAATGCAACATCTTTTATGTTGTCACGTTTGAGGCAATTGCATTTTTTATGTAAAATAAAGTGACGTATGTAATAATTTATCCTGAATAACGAAGTTTGTTGTAAGTAACAAAATTGGGAAATTCCGTCCTAATATTCTTGATTGAAAATTGATAATGGATCTCTGTTCTTCACTCTTGGTGTTGAAAGTTTGTAATTGTGGCAAAAAATAGCCATTAAATAATCGAAAGCTAAAATTGAAAAGAACATTGCCTTTTTAAAATAAATGCTATGTGATTTTTTCTATATCAAAGCTATTTATTAAACTTTGTTATGTTCTAGATATAGAACATATTTGATCCGATGTCTAGAGCTAACCGCAAATAAGTGGATAATAATAAAATGATAAAAAAATCTTTAGCTATGTTTCTAATGTAATTGTTTCGTTGATGGAATTTGTATTTGTTATACATTTCAAAATAGAGGATCAGGTTTGTTTAGTGGTTAATAGTATATTACATGAGAAACTGATTGAGGAGGGTTACGATCAGCTATGAACATCAATAGTCTGAAATGATAATAATATCAGAAGAAGTACATTTATGTAGTTTATTAAATATGAGACGTGATAATAATGACTGAAGTACATAAGCAAGTTCACTTATTTGTAATGGTTTGGTTATTTTGTATAAGGTTATCAGGTAAGGATCTTTAATTATTCTGATTCTATGACATCTTCCTCCGTATCTTGCTCTTAACGTATCATATGGGCGGTAGTCCGGAAAGGAGAAGGCAAGGACGAGTGAATATTACTGTGTTTAAGGTACACGTGTAAAGCGTTTTTAAGAATGTAGGTCATACCTACCATTGTATAAAGTCTAAAACAATTACAGTTTTATTAAGCTCGAAAGATAGCTTATGAAGATAAAATTAGCAAGATACTCTTGAGAAGGTTGGGGGACATTTCCTTGGTCTCAGAAATACATTGGACTCCTTTGGCATATAATTCTGGACGCCTTTGGCATATGCGTTAACAAAGAACGGTAACTGCTTACTATCAAGCGGGCTATATGATTGTTTACCACTTTTTAGAGATTAAAACATCTAGGTGTCGTGGTGGTACTTACTTAGATTTTTTTTCGGTTCGTGTTTTTGCCTTGGGCCTTTTTATGGCCGCGAAGGCTTCATCAAACCCAGGACTTGCGGATTCGAACTCGGCAAGCTGAATGATAAGAAGGAATATAAGGGAGAGGAGAAAGCCGAGGGAAAGGGATTAGGGGTGGCTTACTTGAATAGTCTACTACTTGTCTATAGGCGTTTATTATCATAGTAAATATTTTTCTCTTTAAGAATGGTCGTAAAATTCTTAAACCGTATATAATATAGAATATGAAGTCATAAAGGTTTACTACCTTTATCACGTGAAATATAAATTTTAATGAACTTGACAACAGTTTATTTTCTGTTCGGTGAGTTAGTAGTAGAGTAACTACTGACCGATACAAATATTTTTAATAATGATATGCATTGTGGTTGACGACATCACACGTACGCAAGTTAGAATATAAAATACCTTAACGCAATCAGATTAAAGCAAAAGGTAGTAATTAATTCACGGGTGTAACGTTCCGGTGGGTACGCAATTGCAAAATCTTGAAATAACTGTGCTTATTTCTTAGTTTATCTGATTACTGTGTAATTTATAGATTTGTTGTAACAACATCTCTACTATCTAGTATGCAATATCGACCAGATTGCATCTACTTGCCATAGATAGATTTTCTTTGTGAGTTCAGGTCTTCTATTACATATTATTGCTGCTTCGTATAGAAATATGCGCTGTTACAGCCTATATAATTATAAAGACTAAGACATTTGACTACAAGTGGTCACTTGTAGTTAAATGTCCTCAAAGATACAAATATTTATACAATTAATAGCAGGACATCTCAGTCCCAGTTAATTTTCGATAAGGCAAGTTTAGTTTTTATTTAATATAAAAAACTAGTCAACATTAATTGGCAGCTTTTCAGTAAATCTTTATGAAAACGTTGAGGAGAAATTAAATTTAAAATTGAATTAACATAAACCGAGATTGCGTATACATTAAAATTACAATATCGCAATATTTTTATACAAATGTATATTTATATCATCGGAGTGTTTAATAAGCACCCGCTTGAAAAACTTGCTTGAAATAAGACTATGATTAACACCTAGTTAAAAACAATGGGGCAGTAAAACACGATCTATTTAATAGTGATCGTTAGAACAATCAGAGTTGATATATATGCGACCAACAGGCCAAGGTTTTACTGGAATGGAATTTAAGTTTAGAGGTTTATTGTTTCTAGAGTGACGGTTGACGGTCAGTTGTGAGCTAAAAACGTCTTAATTACAGCTTTGTATTTTATAACATTTCTTAAGTACTACATTGACCAAGGCTTTCTGTTATCAATATAATAGTATTGATCTTTTGCCTCGTTTAAGACAAGATTTATTAATTATTTTTCTTCTTTGTTGGTCACAAAACTTTCGTTTATTACGTAATTCGAATAATCAATTACGAATTACGGGATATATATTAACTACACTTTTTGTCCCCAGGTCCTCTCGTACGAAAATAAAAATTTCGATTTTTCTTTTCGTAAAATAGGGCGATGTATTAAAAGTAAAAATACAGAAATATATATAGGACTGGTTAGTAACAGAGCAAAGCGCTAATTAAAAAAAAGAAGGAAAAAGATTGACATATGACGACGCAACGGCGTCGCTCTCTCGCATGTCGGCTACTAAACGAAGAAAAACGTGTTTTTTATATTAACATTAATAAAACGAACAGTACATACGAAAAAAAGTGTTAAAGAATCATATCTCCCCCATCCCACATAAATATTGCATTATATAATACCTAATACAGGAAAGTTAAAAAATATGTCTTTACGTTAATTTATGACTTTTTATTGGTATGTTGAGAATCAAATAACATATTGTATAAGAATATTCAAGTGCAATATCATTTGCATTAATTTTTTTCTAAATATATTACGTTCTCTGAACTTCAGATGTGTAAAGGGCGACATTTTCATTATACATACTCGTATGTTAACAAAGAATGGAGAGCGATGTTATTTAAATTAACTAAAAATAATTGTACCTCTTTTTTAAATGCTAAGAGTCTCGTCTTTTTGTATAATCTAGTTTTTTTGATCTTTAGTATGCCACTATTTAGTAATGTAAGGTAAACTCGACTCGTAAACTACCTAAACCAAAACGTCTTTTTTCCTGGCTACTCTCATGACTTTGTATTAAGGGTGCGACACTGTCTAAATACGAAGGGCAGAGAAAACGGTGCATTACACTTCCCAAACCGGCTCATGGAGCTTACCTGTAGTAATCACTTCAAGCTTATCATGTAGATTACACTTCGCCTAACCGTAAGTGACTAGGTCACCAATGCTCGACCCCTCAGAGACTAAAGTCGAGATAAACTAAACGCGGAAACGCATGACAAGGACCCCAATATTTGAACATCCGCTTATTTATTGTAATTTTAAGTATTGTATTTTATATATGAACAAACATTCTGGTTATTTTATTTCTTTATTTCTTAGACAGATTTTACGAGATCTCGATAATCTCGCCGCTTATATTGAACCCAGGTTTTTAATTAATGCTGCATAAAATCTTGCATCAATTAAGTTATAGACTATTCAGTCTTTATTTCAAAGAAAGTTACTAGTGAGATTGCGTAACGGATCAATTGAATAAGAGCAATTAAACACTCACTAGATAAAGCAGGTATATAATTTAGTCATTGTTTGAAATAATTGACCCCATGTGTTACCAAAGTGTGGCTGAAATAATAGATGTATGAATAGTTACCATTGTACAATCGGAAGCGGGTTTTATGTATTATTTGCGAAAATATTAGACTTGTATTAATATAGTATGTGCAAATATAAGGGAATACTTTGTATATACAGTCAATGTTTTAATTAACTATAGGCGCATTATTACCGTTAAGAAGCAACATCTAATGCTTTATTCCTTAATGAATATTATCTATATTTTTCTTTCATTTTATAATTTTTAAGGTTAATTTTTCAATGAAAAATACAAGGTTCCAAAATAAATTTTGCTGTAATTAAAAACGATAAATATAGTATGCAGACAAGGACACTAAAAATGCATATTTCTGTGCTTAGTACTACGTCATAGTATAGAAGATGACCTCCCATCAATGACATTCATCATTTATAACGTATATACACACAACACAAAAAACTTTGATACAGCCTCATAAGTTAAAACATATACGTACATCTTATGTGCTCATTGGTAACGTTTTACGATTAACTGTATTTCTAATCATCATTATTATTTTAGTCTATTGATATTTCAGAGTAATATAATTAACTTTAGAGTCGATTTACATATTCACCTGTGTCCAATGATTCCTTGCGATCTTTATCCTTCATGAATGCCCATTTAATATTTAAAATTAATTTCCAATACAAATCATACCATAATAGAAATAAGAACTAATACATTGCAGTAATAAAGTTATTTTAAAAAAATTACTAGCGTTTTAAACTAGTTCCTGCAGGTATATGGTAAGTCATTGTCATACAGTAGACGTTTAGAATTGAATTATGATTTAAAAAAAATTACATGATAACATAATAAAAAGTTACCTTTGTTGTGTTTTTAAATCAGTGCGAACACTTTTCTGAATTAGAAAATATATGGATAAAAATTTATTGGTGGTAGATCTCTGTTGCTGGAGATCGCCTATTCACCATGGCTACCATAACAATTTTTGTTTCTGCTGCCAAATAGTTGTTTGTAAACGTTACTGTATACTAGTACAAAAGCATTGTAGTTAATAAAATTACTGGGGTGACAAGCGCAATGTGGTGCAGTGCACATCTTAATCAGCGCTGCGTTGTTATGGACAAGCGTAGCGTTTATCATCAGGTGATTGTTTTGCTCATCTCGTCGCTCCAGAGAACTAAAAAAAAGATGAAGAAATATTACAAAATAAATTGCACAAGCTAATTAACCGGCAGATTTCATTAAACCAACGTTGAAATTTGTTCCATGAGAGAAATATTTCAGTTTTAGTCTTTTTTGAGTTGGTTAACAGAAATGTTGCAGTGTTTGTGATTCGCCGATATTAAGAAACGAAAAAGCCTGTAGCAAATTTCCGTTTCGTATACTTATTTTCACTAAATTTAATGGATATTTTGATCCCAAATTTAGAACAATTTTTCTGTAGTGAAATATGTAATCTTTTTTGTAAAAAACATGTGTAAATTTAGAATTTAAAACGATGGATAATGGTCGCTGCATAATAAAATGTAGTAATAACTCATCATTGAGATTTACTACTTTATAAGTACTTTTTGTCGTATTAAATTCTCGTAACATCGTCCCGTATTTAGAAATGGAAATGGTATATAGCAAACACGAGCTATCATAACGAGTAGGAAGTTGGGTTATTGAGACAGAAAGTATTGTGGCGTGACTGATTTGAGTTGAGGCGAGAAAGTGTGCAACACGTGGGCCAATTGATGGGCTATAACTAAGATGATTAATCATACAACAAGCAGTATTAACTTTAGCTAAACATACACATGTATTTCTTATAGTAGAATAGTTGTTGTATAATAGTAAACATCTAGTTCTGAAAAGATTACATCCTCAACCAGGCGTTGGTGTATGGCGGTAGATTTATAATATGAGACAAAGGAAAGAGATTACTCGTTGTACAACAGAGGCTCTTGAAGCTTACCTTTAACCTTAATTTTGTTCTAGTTTTTTGGGCAGAAGGACTTGTACACAAAAATAGGTGATTTGGTTAAAATTTTAATTATGTTTTTGTTCATAAGTATTTACAAGTTAGACATGTTTATATAGTTACATATGTACGTAAACTCATGCGTTTATATATCTCTGATAGAAATCCTTTCGCTTGTTTTGGCCTTTGTGATGTAATTGTTAATATATAACAAAACATTTCTTTCGTGTTCGTTCTATTTAATTCTATTAATAAACTTATGTTATCCAAGAATAATACCATATACTTGAAAACCGCAATTTGTAGATACAATAAACAAATGGCCTTGGGTATAGAAAGGCATACAAAATTTGCTCGGACAATTCGTGATAAGTCCAATGTGGCCTGGACAAAATTAACTTACACTAGATCAACAGGTACGTGTTTGAAACAAGTCCCTTGACTCTAATTGGCATAACACAAGTGGGCGTGGGAAACACAATCACCGTCGCAGTTCCTATTATAATTAATAACGTTATGTATCCGTTTCGCAACAATCATAAGCAATATGGTGAATATAAATAGAACGTAAAGTACCAAGGGTTTACTATTAATTAATAAAGAATTTTGAGGGTACAGAAAACGATAGTTTTAATTCTTTTATTCTAATCGACGAGCCGACCGAACTAGTAACATGTTCACCTGATGGTTAATGATACGCTCGCTCATAACGACGTGATACTGTTTAAGATGGTATACACTGTATCACATTGCGCTCCTCGCTTTAAGACATGAGGTATTAAGTCTGGTTGCCCCAGTAATTTCACTGGCATACAGCACTCTTCAAACCGAAACACAGTAATGTTTACACATTACTATTTGGCAACAGAAATAGGAGCTGCGGTGGTACCTACCTAAGTTGATCTCCGACAAACGGAAACCTACCACCAGTAAAAAAGTATTTATAGGTAAATTGGGAAACTTCCTAACCCTATTATTATACCTAGACTAGTAACTACTACCGACTCTTCTAGTTAATTGATAAATAGATACATTTCAGAGGTGGGTGTTGGCACCAAATAGCCGATTGAAATATCTCTCTGGAATAAGATTTATTGTACTAAATTAGTAACATAATATAAACCCTGACGGCTATATATGACAGCATTTAATCTTTATGATATTAGTTGTGAAGGCGCAACAGCAAAACTTTATTACTCTGAATCAGGTCATGAACTAGTTTTTGTAAAGAATGGTAACACTTTATAAAAGGACCTTTGTATAAAACATGCGATATTAAATTAGTAAGTAACTGTATGATTTCAGTGACTGTCGATGCATTTTTTGGCCGTATGTCAAAATTGATTAAAATATGAGTATTGAAGAGACGTTGAAGTCGGTTTTGTTATAAATTGTATATTATATATTATTTTCGGAACTAAACTGGGTGACTTTAAGTTACTAGACTACTTAGTTATAGATAACTTGCATATCGGTGCTCGCGGAGTCCGGATCCTCGAGCTCAGGGCTAGATGAAGCTTTCACGGCCATAATAGTGGCAGAAAGCAAAAACATCATCCGAAAAAAAAAAAAGCTTATCGGTGGGTTATTGGTCACCGAATCTTGCATTAAATAGTTTATTTGGTAAAAATTTTTTCCTTAAATAGTTTTAATTCGTTGTTTGACTTTGAACAAATTAAATTTTAGCCATCTCATGTAATAACACGGATACGGACAAAAGAATGTTAACCTTGTCATTAAAGTCATGTTACAAGGCTGCGCGGTGATTATTGGAAAGTATAATATATTATTGATTACTAGCCGAACTTTGCGGACATTATCCTGCTAGTATATGTTTAATTTAAATCTATATCTTCAAATAGATCAGTGAAAAAAAAATAAAGTAAGGTACGGTCCACTTTCATATGTCATTTATAGCATGGATAACAGAGAGGGGATTGGAATACAAACTTATGATGCAATGTTTGCTGGTGCAATGCTGATCAGGATACTTTCATTAAATTTATAAGGAGAAAGATTGAAAAAAATATGTAAAACATAAGTACAGGTCCTAAGTTTTTCAGTTATAGGTCACAGAGTTACGTGAATAGGTGTTTTTAAAAAATTTGTAGAAAATAACTCATAACATTTCACTTTCTTAAAGACTACGTCGCGAATTTATTAGCAGAAAGCTTTACATCCTCACTGAACTGAAAAACTTGAATATTTTATTAAATATTACAATTTATAATTGAATACATTGTAGGAATATTGTTAGTAAAATTTTAGCTGTGTTTTTGTCCTCTTTCAGAGATCAGAAATGTAACGGCGACTTTACTTGTGTTTTACATAGTACCTACAATCACGAGCTCTTTGCATGATAACAATAGCTTATAAAGATTTATAAAAAAATTGTTAATTACCTTGTTTATATTATATATAAAAAAGATAAATTTTAAAACGGACTAGTTGTTCGGACTACGAGTCGACATTTAATAAAATAGTGCTCCGTTATAAGGTCGTTGCGTAATACCTTTAGCTCCTTTCACAATTGTTGTATAAGTGCTTGGTCCGCGCTGCAATGGTCAGGACAATGTCGTTCGCTAAGGGAAACAAGGCCGGTCATTACAGACATTTGTTTAAAATGACTGGCATTGTTTTTGTCATATGCAGGTACTACTAAGGTCACTGTATAACTTTATATGGTTTATCAAAATCAACACGGACTTGATTGAAATTATTCAATGGCGAAGAATCAAAAAGTAAAACATTGCATCTAATTGTAAGGATCTTTTGATTGAGACATTTCGAGCATTATAAACCATTTTGTCAAAGATTTAAAAATATATTATAAAATAGTAATGTCAAGGTATTACAGGTGGTTTTCGGCAACTGACTAAAGATGTCACCGTAGACTATATTTTTGCAAATAATAGTATGTAAACCTTATTGTGGTCTGGTATAAAGTTATACTTAGTAATAAAGTAACGAAGGGGTACATCTTGTGTCTCAAATCTTCAAGCACAATGTAAGCTAATCAGGTGATCCTACAGCTCATTTCATAGTTGAGGTGAATGAAAAAATTGTTTCTTATTAAGGAATGTTTACAATTTCAAACAAAAATAGAAACTTTTCTTACTGGAGAAACAAAATAAAAAAAAACACTTCTCAGCGACCTGCAACATTCTCTGTCATACTCCAAAATATTTAAGCGAACCATTAAACTACAACGAAACATATAATTAATACAAATAATTGGAGCTACAAGTAGTATTACCGACTTCCGCGACTGCACCACGGGCGGTAGCTGAAAATCAGTGTCTCACTTCCAGCAGGTGAGCGATCCACTGAGCTGCGGCCCATTGTACCACTGCACACACAAATTGTTTTCTCTGTATCTAAATGTTATTCGTATTTAGTTGTAAAATCTGTGAATATGTTTGTATTTGTATATTTAATCTTTTGTTTGTCCATGTATATGTGTGTGTGTGTTTTTTGTGGAACAATAAACGGTCTTTCTATCTTTCTATTAATACATTAAACTTTGCTATCGTTCCGATTAATTTCAAATGCATAATGCTACTAATCATCATTATCATCAGCTCATGTTTGTGGTCCAATTTCTAATTAATTTTGTTGAACAATAACTTAAAAATACTACGTTCTGAACTAAATATTACTATGCTTAATAAATATGTTGCGCTTTACAATGTTGTACCACGAGGCACGATAATTTGATATGATTATAGCAACAAATTATGTTCTGAAATAGTTAATCGCAAAATGGCAATCGGGTTGGGCGTTTGGCAAGTTAATGGCATTGGATCGGTGATTCGAAATGCCATACCACGAGGTTGTCTAACACTTCTAAGTTTAATGGTACAATAGGTAAAAAGTAAAACTTTTATAACGACTTATATATAAAAGCCTTGATGTTTGGTTAATTTGTTCAGGTTTACGATTCTTTAAAATATAGATTACAATGTATTTTAAATTGTTCTAATATTTATAAAAAAGAATGAAGTAGAAAGAATCGCTGGGAGTCACTGGGTCCAAAGATCATAAGGGACATAAGTATCTTATAATGTATTCCAAAAAATCCGTATTTTAATACATTATAAGAAACCTACGTCCGTCCACTAGTGTACGTCCATCCATTGAAATGATCTTTATGAATGTTTATAATTCATACTCCTTCTATAGATCATTATCGTCAGTTGATAGACGCCCACTGCTGAACCAAAGTTTAAATATGGTCTCAGCAGAAGAAAACTGTTAATTAACTTATATTTGTCATCGAATTTGGAAGTGGATTTATACACTAAGATAATAATATACGTCAAAACATTTTGACTTAACTTACTTCCTCTAATTATGCCTTTCAAATTGTCGACCTTAATTTCGTGCTGTGTAAACATCCTTAGCAAGTACAATCCTTGGTAGTTAGCGCCATATGTTTAATTAATTAAAATCTTAAAATTTAAATGGCGTTTTCTCCTACATAAACTTGGTAGTGTTGTATAGTTGTATGGAAGAATATTTTAAGATATAATATTGCAAAGTTATAAATTAGAATAAATTATACATGGTTTAAAATAAATATCAGCTATTACTAAATTATTTACAAATGGGTTATCATTGTCGATACTTAATCCGGCCATTTGTGACACTATATCCTTTAAATGATTATTTTATGTGTATTTTTATGTACAGAGATGGTGTGACATTTTATATGTTGAGTAATTAACTTGAAGGCCCGATTACCTTGATAGTTAAATTGAATAGTAAGATTGATTTATGTAGTAATGGAGGTTCTAATTGCTTTAGAAGCTAATGGTTACTTTAGTTGTAATGAATTGCTGATAATACTATATTTTGCCGTAAATTTGGTAAATAATTAAACAATAAAAATAACTTGATTCTATAACAAAAATGTATTACTTTTCGGCAAGGATTTGTTGCCGTGACTGATTATCAGGGGTATATATGTATCGTTGTCTAGAAGAGGTGAATAAAATATCGAATATGAGACTGCTCCATATATTCCAGTGAGTCTTCTCAAAATAAATATACGGATTACCTTTCTCGAGATGAGACTTCTCGATAGCGAAACTGCGGGTGTGTATGACGGAGTTCTCGTAGCTTTGTGGTTAAACGTGTCACATGTTAAATCATGGGTTTTACTCTGTGCAAGTCTGGTATAACCTGTCATTGCCCTGGCGAAGGCAGATAGGAATTTCCGCAACGTAAACCAGAAAAAAACAAAAGTTTAACCTTTTCATTTTTATTAAGTACCTTCACATGTAATGTTTTTTTTTAAGCGCCGAGGCAACTAAATGAGTAAGGCATTCACCTGATGGTAAATGATATACTTGATAACAATGTGGCGAGGGTTGAGATGGTATTCACAGCTCCACATTGCGCTCATCGCCTTGAGAGGTAAAGTTGTAACTTATGTTACTCCAGTAATTTCATTAGCATACAGCACTCTTCAAATCGTAACACAGTAATGTTTACACAGTATTATTGGGCAGCTGCTATCTGAAGGTACCTACGACGGTCTCGACCGGAGACCTATTATACGTAAAATGTGTATAGTATGATGTGGTAGTAAATCTCAGTGTAAAAACTATCACTTTAAATGGTTTCAAACTTGTCTTAAACATCAACACATGTACACACGATAACGTACATTATAACCGTTGTTACCTATTGTGTCTAATGAAGTGCTAATTTCATTAGCGGAACAGCCTTAACGGTGAGGTCAAAGTATCAAAGTATTATGCTGTGCAGCCTCGCCCTGCGAACGCGTATTGTGATAACTTATTGTTGTTTGTAGTTCTGGGAAACTTTATACACGCATACTTACACACATATACACACACTTGTATACGCATGTACAAACCCAACTCAACCTCCAAATATCTTTAAACCTTTTTGGTCTAACTGAGATTTAATACTGGCTACATTTTTTTCGATACAAACGAAATCAAAATACTAGTACGTATACACTTACCTACAAAGTAAATACATACTAGTATTTTAGTACATGTGCCGTACTTTGAAAGGTTTTTCCTTTTTTATCTGTAGAGAATGATGTCATTTTACATTATGTTTAGTGATAATAAAGCTATGGAGGGTGAAGTGTATTTATCCAGAATACTCCAGGTCTTATACTTTGACAGCCTAACCTGGCCTTGTTGTTATGGATAGGTAAGTTAAATAAAAATATAATAACAGTGCAGTAGCAAACCTAGGAACGTATGACTCCAAAAATAAAATTGGGATGTGTTACTATGTAATTAGAGTTCTAAAATGGCGTTCATTTGAAACGGACGAAAATATTTTTTGATAATGTTTTTTACACGATTTACTGTACTACGTGCTACATGTTTGTATTGTCTTTCGTTTTACGAATGGAAAATCGTCGCCAAAGTTCTGGATTCTCTTTCATATTAGCAGAATTTCATTTTTATACCGAACAATTTTCTGTCCCTTGTGTATTCTCACAATCACTAGACATTGGCGAAATTATTGCGCAGAGCAGTAGAAGCCATGAACCGAAAAATAATAATAATACTATTTAATTAATTAGCCACACAAAGGTAGTTGTTATATTTTAGTGTCTGTTGCCGGAGACTGTCTAGATAGGTAACACTGAAGCTGTTATTTCTGCTGCTAGATAGTTTGCAAACCTTACTGTGGTACGGTTTAAAGGGTTTTGTAGTTAGTGAAATAACTGGGGTTAACGAGACTTGACATCTTTTGCTTCAAGGCGACTACTTCAATTGTGTGTTCTGCATACCATCCTAACTAATCCAAATTTGTTATTGGCAAGCGTATCACTTACCATCAAGTGAACGTCTCGCTCGTTTCGTAACCTTGTTGAATAAATAAAAAAAATGTACATTACTTATTTCTTAATATCCATAATTAACGTGAAACATTATAAGGGGCTTTCTGTTGCATATCGCATGACATATGTGCCAACTGTCCATTGTCTCAATGTCTATCGTTACTACAATTACAAAATGTGAGAATATAATTGAACTGCGGCCTTGATTATCGATAGGTCTGCGATATCGATACGGTGATCGTTGACACGGCGTGTGTATAATCGATGTTGAACCGTAAACACATCGGTTACGCTCGTGATAGGAACGACATTGCCGGCATTGTCTTTCTCAGCCGGCCCGGATTTAGGCGTACTTTGGTTCAAGTACGTCGTCTGTCAATGGTCATTATTTTTTGTGGCATTATTAGGACGCATATTCAATTAGCTGTTACTTTGTTACATTTACATTAACAACACGAACGTTCATTCTCAAGCTGATTTATTACAATTTTGCTTTACGATCGTATATTAATTTTCTTTTGTATTAATTGCTCAATATTACATTAACAAGTCGTTATAATATTATGAGATATGCATGATAGCAATATTTTTTGTTATTCGATAAAGCGATGAGATGAACGGAACGTTTTTTTTTTTTT
>DWLS01001349.1:0-22287 GCA_018246255.1 Pachliopta kotzebuea | reverse complement strand
GGGGCGGATTTGGTTTTTAGGCCACGGATGGTATCCGTGACCTCGCTCACTGTGATCGGATCTAGGGGCGGGCCCCCGGGAGGAGAGGAAGATCTGCGAGAGATTTCCTCTTCCACCAGCTGCAGGAGGGCGAGATCGGCGGGAGATAAGGAGGGTGTGCACTGCATCTCCAGACTGCCGGCCAAGCATTTAGCCTTTTCTTCGTCCTCGAAGGCGAAGGACGAATTGACGAGGAGAGGCATCTGTCCGGGGTTCTCTAGCTTGAGACCTCGGGCCAGACGCGAAAAGGTGTCCTTGGATGGCTCGAGATCACCGAGTAGGGAATCCTATCTGACGGACCTATATTTTAATTGGCATTTTTACAGCCCTTTGAAGGCGGCGCATCTTGAGTCTATTCACCTCGGAGGGATATTTGTCATACTGCCTCATAGCGGCGTTTTTCGCTCGGAGGAGCCGTCGAATATACCACGGGAGATTCCCGAATTGGGGTTTCCCCTCGGGGCCATCCTTGTGGAATCCTCGACGGTCGACGAGATGTGATTTGTCAGGAAAGCGATCGCCCCGATGACGGCGTCGGGTGAGTCGATCGTTTCGGGGATAGCGTCGAAGTGATTTCGTAGACTTGAGTTTTTCCCCAAGTTTGCGCCAGTCGACGATGGTTCTGGTCAGGAACAAGACCTCGCCAACGCGCTGGCCCAGCTTAATAACGACTGTCTATTTTTTGGCAGCAATGCTGCTTATCTTTGGATCGTGGTCTGCAGGTTCTTATCCACCGCTTCACTTATTACCATGAACGACAAGTCTGGATGACAGGTCTTTCATTTGATCGGTTTATCAAGTTGCTGGACGGCGGAATGATTTATCTCTGATGAAATATTAAAATAAAAATCTGAAACATGTAACTCGTCACTATGTACCGATAAGCATTGCTTATTTTATCTTACTTTAAATTCATATTACCTTAAACTTTTGTACTTTGTATAGTATATACTTTGTATAGTTTTTATAGTAATATCTTTTAATAATAATCTTAAGCTATGTTAAAATTACTACGTCAATTGATGTAATGGTACACAGGTTCATAAAGAAACTTCTACAATTCACGACCAACTTCTCATATCTTCGCAATAGTTCCTTCGACATATTCACCGAGAAATAAGTGGAAAGTAATAAAAGAAAACCTAATATAAACTTTGCCTCGAAGGCTAAGATGTTTAACTTAGCAATGTAACTTTATTACATAAAAGCAATACTTGTAAAATATTTTTTCACTTAATGTGCTGGTTTTGTTCGAATAATACATAACCAAATCTCTATCAGAAATTCTTCGCATGATACTCTTGAACAACGCGCGTCAACTTCAAATATATAGATTAGACAACGTAAGAAAAGACAGAAAAAATCTATTTTTAGTAGAGAGATTTAGGTGGTTTCATCACTGTAACCATAATCACATCACAATCTCGATAAAATTATAAAATACTGAAACTACTATATAAAGAGAAAAACGAGAAATTGTTTTCCATGTTTACATAAACATGGTACTAAGACTAAAAAAACAGGTAGTGTAGAATAATTATTTTTGAAACTGTGAAAAATAAAATAATAATTCCTATCAATGAAAATATCAATTGTTTGAATAATAAACAAACGGTAGTGTATGTGTTGATGAGAGTGTCAGTTGTCGAGAACATTATAGCTATTAAAATTATACGGATTACCAAAACGTATAAACTTATATTTCCATGGTAATAAACATCTATATGTTACTGGTAATTAACCCTGTGTCTTGTCGTATTATAACATAAAAATCTTCCAAATCCATATATCTATATGTAACTAACATAAATATGCCAGTAAACTGTTGAACAGAAGGCAAACGAAATAAAATAATACTAATCAACTCCAATGTCGACTTATTCAAAATGTTATTCAATAACCGCAGTCCCGTCGAATGATTCCAAACATACATACGGCACGGAAATAATGTTCAGATATATGAGAATTTTCATTAGTAAAAGCTACTGGGCATACAGCGGCAGCTATTTGAAATTTAATAAAGGATCTCTTCAGCGGAGCTCACTCATATGCAACGCGATCCAATACCGTCAGCCGGAGTAATGTGTTGCGGCCAGGTATGGCAACTTCTACACATTTCTAATCCCAATCTTCAAAGAAAGTGTTATAAAGAAATTCAACTAAAGCTCATTTTTATATACAAAATGTCGTTCCTCAATTATGTTTAAATTTATGTATCCACCTATATTTTATGGTATATCTTAGTGTCGTCACAAATCACTATCTGTTCGTTGCCTTTTATCTTTAACAAACCAATACGCTCGTACATTTCCATTTACATGGCATTGAAGTTATATAATTGTAATAATGAACACTGATGTTGATAACTTAAATCCGCTTTAGACTTAAATTAAATACATCCTGTGTTTAAAAAAAAATCGATATTTTGTTTTGATAATTAGTTTTATTTGCCTCTTCACAAATTGTTTTTCTACGAATATGTTATAAACATTATTGGTAGCAGTTTTATCTAAAAACAAGCATATCATGTTGCGCTAAAAATATCAAGGCGGGTTATATGTATATTTAAACTCAAACACGAAATATTCAGTTTCACAAACACTGATCGACTCCGCTAATTCCTTTGATCTGATTTTTAAAAAATATTAGTTAGTATTGAAAATTATTTTGCATTTTAAAATAGCAAAGCTTTTAAAATTTTAAACTTTAAAACTACTTTTTGTTTATTTTAAAACACGGATATGGCTAAAAATCTCAAATTCAATACAGTACTTTTAGTTTTAGTCAAATTTATTAGTGTATTATACATAAACTTTGTAGCACGTTGTTTTTTCTTAAACAAAAGATATATTTAACACTTTTAAGTGCGGTACGAGTTGCATGTATAAACAAAAAAATACGACTTTATTTGAATTTTAATCTATAACTTTTATAACAAGGTATTTCTTAATGCAGGCAATGCAAATAATATTTCCTAATAAAAAATGTATTTCTTAATGTATCTTTAAAGTTCTTAACATTACAAACTTCAAACTTTACGATAGATATTCAATAAAAAATATGAATAAAGCATTCGTTACAATTGATGATACCAGTAACATAATATATGAAATAAAATATCAAGAGAATTGAGTAGTTAAGAAGTAAAAAAAATAAAAAAGGTGTTAGCACAGCAACATATCGTTTTAGCATATAACAAGATTAATACTAAAACGTGCAAAACATAATTTGTTTGCGTATAGCAATCAACTTGCTGCCGCCGAACGTGGCGCCAGTACTAAATCTAATTAGCCAATTGAAATGATTCGTTCGCGTTCGCCGGCGCAGCGTGGCAACACCGCACCGCGGCAATTAGCTCGCCGGCTGCTCTCCTGCGACACCATTTTGCGTTGAATGCGTCATTTCCGAGCGGGAGCGACTAGAAATGTCTTTTGAAGCGTATGAATAGACGCGAATATAGCTCCTCATCAAGCTGATGCGGTCCCGATCTGAATATTCACACTATTTAACGAATATGTTCAAATACATCCTCGCATATATATAGAATTAATTAAAATTTATAGAATATTCTTCTAATTCTCAAGGATATGTAACAGAGAATTCTCATGTACACTCCTAAATTTCCGCAACAATGTTCAGAAGTGCAGTTAGAAGCTACACATAAAATAATTAATTTTTGTCCGCTTTTTTACGCGCTGTTTCTAAAGACAACGTAAATCGGTTATTATACAAATTCATGTTTACATGTAATATAGTACATGTATGTGTATAACAATAAATCGATTTAGTTTCTGGAGGATATTTATTTAACAATTATTACAATAGCATTATTGTATTCATACAATATACATTATACTTTTTTATAATCACGAATCCATTCATACCTTAAGTATATTTAAAAGGAAACCAAGGAAGGAATAATTCTGAGAAACGCTATCATTTTTGCATGTAATCATTTCCCATATAATATACCGCGCTTAATAATGTGTGAAGACCATAGTCGTCATATATTGTTACTTTTGTAAAAAAGTTATATCAAAGGTAATTAGCGCTAACAAAACTTGTAGTGTGCAAAAGAAAATATAAAATATAATGTATACAATAAATGAAAATATATAAAAATAAGAGGTTGAAATGTAGTAAGATTTAAGTGTGGAAAAGTAAATTTGTAAATAAAGTTATTATCTAACTCATTGAGCAGGAAGTATGGAATAAGAGAATGAGAAGGTAAATAAAAGAAGTAAAAAATAAATAAATGAACCCTGGATCCACACCAACCAAGGACAACGAGAAAAAATATACTGCGCTCGAGTATCATTTTTTTTATTCAACGATGCGACGAGATGAGCAAGGCATTCAGCTCATGGTAAGTGATACCTTTACCTATAACGAGGCGCAGGGTAAAATGGTATACATATCACCACATTGCGCTCGGCGTCTTGAGACAAGTTGTTAAATTTCGTTACCTCAGTAATTTCACTAGCATACTGCATCCTTCAAACCGGAACACAGTAATATTTGCATTACTATTTGACGGTAGAAATCAGTTTTAAGTTCATTAAACTTGTTGTTAACTTTTTATTTTCGAGTTTTTTTAGTATATCAAACTAAGATTAGATGTGTACTTTAACCTAGAAAAATAAATTTCAAATAAAATACTGAGAGTAGTAGCAAGTTAACAAGTGTTCTGAGTATATATATCTAGCATGCAGCAGCAAGGCTTCGTGTGTGACCGCTGCGCCGTAATGAGATTTAACTCGAAGCTCACAGAACTTCGGACGGACTTTGAGCCGAGGTTCTGTTTCACTTGGGTTACATGAAAAATCAATTTTAAGTAGTTATTAGTCCGTGACAAGTATTCCAAATTTCATTTGGCTTAACACTTGTTACTTTAAAAAATTGTTACCGTGTCTGAAAGGAAACAATGATTACCTTTTTTTTAAAAGTTATGATTAGTCATATGCTATTGTATAATAATTAAAGTCATGTCTTTGAAATAAAAACATAGACGAAGAGATTTTAAATAATACCAAAAGGTTCCATATTTATTTAAAATTACTTTGTCAGTCTTAAGGCCCATGAGACAGTAATCTTCGAATAGCTCCTACGTAGACAGAGCTAGAAGGCCTTCCACAAAGGGTACCGAGAATTAGTGATGGTTCAGAGAAACTAACGGATTTCGACAAAGATCTTTAATGGTAGATCATAAAGGTCTATGTAACAGCGATCGTCTAAAGACTAACGATAATGAAGAACTACAGAAATGTAACTACTTCAATAAATATATAGTATCATTCATGTCGCTATTTATTAGAAATAAAGCCAAAATAAAAATCAACTGAAAAGAGAATCGTAATTAATAACTCACTGCAATCCCAAAACATCAGTTGTTTCGTAATACTCTGTGTTACCCGACCTGTAATTGATGGATGCTGGATAGTGGACAGCGCTTTGATCTGTGTATAGATGGGTATAATTACAGGTCGATGTGACGGTGTGAATAAGCGACATGTTAATTTTAGTTCTCGATATATACATAACACACCGGCAACGATGCGATTCAACGTGTTGCACCGGTTTTAGTCGCGGCTCCGAAGTTACGGGCGAACAAATTGGGTATTGGAGTTGAACATTTTGCTACGTGTCGGAAATCCTTTGGTCCGGTTCGCGCTGTGACTGTGTTACGTTGACATGTCGATAATTGCGTGTCGAAAATCAAACATTGAAAAGTTAATTGGAGTTTTAAAACGTTGTTTTGCTTTTAATATTAATAAAAAATGAAATAAATATTAAGAATGTTTTGTTCATTTATTTTAATTTAATTTCTCCTTCCCTTTCTGGTGAATGTCGTCGCTACATAGAGTGTGCATTCATGTCGTTATGTCTTACTCGACGTTTTCTTAGCCCAGAAACTATCGCAACTATATACCAAGTTTCTATAGAGGGATCTGCTCTTGGACTCCGCTGACAAATATTCGACCGCATAGGATATGAAAAGCGAGGATATTTCCAACATCTTTTTACACACGAGCACGCTTTATCGCGGAAAGTAATCAATGACGAATAGACACTCCTTTTCTCTGGCGAATTTACCAGGACTGCGAGCAGCTATGCAAACCGTTACTCGCACACCTAATCCTGCACTTGCACCTCTCCGATGGTATATACATCCAAGGCGGTCTCAACGATCTTTTCTGAAGCATTCAACTTAGATAAACCTTACACGGCAGGTCGATTGTGTAGGTTCCTCTTTGTTTCACTGTCAGTAACCAGAGCATAAGAAGAAAGAAGAAGAATTTTTTTACCTTAACATTGTAGAAAATAAAATAGGAGATTATTTTTCTTACTGTTCATCTGTAGACAAAAGCAACGCTAGAGGATAGAGAGAACTATTGATAACTGAAAACAGGTTTACACACAGCAGTGTTGTGTCTTTTTAATACAAAAAAAACTACCTTTAACAGAACTTTTTAATGAAAGTCAGAGCAATACTTATTATTATATAATTTAACTCTTAAAATAAAAGTAATAATATTATAATAACAGTTGTTTCTGGTTACCATACTAGTACATCTACATTATATAAATATATACTATTAAGATAAAAGATAACTTTAATTAATAATACTGTAATGATCACATTCAATACTAACAGAATTACATTATTCTACATCCCCGGAACCAAGATCAGCTCCATCTCTTCGTGCAGCCATCAACAATGCTTGCAACTCTGAATATATTGTTTCTAGCATCACCAGTCGAGGTTTTGTGTACTAGAATAAGCAAAGTATGCTTTTGTTATTAATATATATTATAATAGCTATTATAATAGAGAATTAATAATTGTGTTTTGTAGAACTTAAAATAATCTTTACAAAGAATTACTACCTTAAATAATGGTATTAACTTAATTCCTTCAGAGTCTTGACTCATTTGGTTGGTACCACATGTGGTGATTAGAAGTGTGAGAAAATATAGAACACGATTCTGGAAAAAAAGTTTTTCAAAGAAGTTTAATTTTATATATCTATTTTTTAACATGTCAAGGTAGTTTGCAGCTTAAACTGTGTCTCTGAGTATTAGCTATTAAAATTGAATAATTCAAGAAACAGGGAAGTGGAGACTCAATATTTTTATAATGAGGGTTAATCCCAGAGAATTAAAGAAAATTATCTCTCAATAGCAGGACATGCTATAATAAATGTTTAAAGGCCAGTGAGTGAGATTGGCATCAAGGCTTGTGAGTATTAAAAATTTTGACTGTAGGTATGTATGATCTTTTGCAAGTACAAGGCCTAAGTCTCTAAATAGGGGCTAAAATAACCTTGGGAACTTGTGGTAATAGTCTTGTAAAAAAATTATTCTTACCAATTTAATAACTTCATTAATGATAACATCATCAATATTAGACCAGGGAACAAATAAATCTTCCCTGCCAAAAACATATTTGATTGAATTCTGTATACCGATGGTTGGAATCACAAGAATAGATTCTATAACAATATTAAAGAGATTATTAAAGATTAACAAAGTGATCATTAAAACTTTCACAGATGTTACTTCTTATTTTCTTAAGTTAATTAATAACTTTATACACGAACACATGTTCAAAACCATAAAAGATTATATCAACTGAACTGATTCAAAGAACATACAATATTTTAAATGTTGTTTTATGATAGCTATAAGATAAACTAACTTTTTAATGTTCATTTTAATTCATATAAAAAAATTCACCCATTAACATCAATTTTCATAATTTTTTCAAATAAAGCATCGTCAACATTCAAAATATATTAAAAATATTGTATATATTATAAGACAGATTAGCTCGAAAAACAAACCTGATTGTACACTATGTGTAATCCAAAAGAACACCAGAAATGATATAACAATAATGATGATTACAATGGCTGCAAAGCCAATTCGTACATAGGCTAAAGATAATATATTAAATATAATAGCCAGAACTAGAGATAATTTAGGCCAACATGATTTTCGTTCTTTATTTTTAAACGAGATAGTAAAGCTCATTGATTTGACTGAATTATTTAAACTTTCTATTTTAAGAGATAAATCTACACCGTTTACATTTTCATGCTCTACTACTCTTTCTGTATTAGTCATTTTTATATAAACTTCACGAATTACCTATGTAAAAGGATATAAGTTATCAACATTGCCAATATTTGTTTTTAAAACTGTAAGATTAATTGACTTTTCAAATTTATCCCCTTAAAGGAAAGGCAAAGAACCAGAGTCCATACAGCCTACTCTGTTTTTTATTTTTTCCTCTTTTTCAGTTTCGGTGAGACTAAAAGGCCAAATCTTCTATTTAAAGCTGTATGCTTTAGTTTGATAACTAACAATGACAGATAATAGAAGACGGAGAAAAAAAAAAGTCATATGATCATACAGGTTAAATATGCTAAAATTTAATTTTGTTTTTCAATCATGTTATTATTAAATCATTAAATCATAAACCTTTCGAATTTTTAACAAAACCAAATAGCCTCAGTAATTTATTCCTCTTCAGCCGTTATAAATATGTCTCAAAGATTTCTACGACTAGTTTAATATTAATATTACTGAACTAATAACGAATGAATAATAATTCATTTGAAGCAAGTATAGCGATGGTACACTCACAGCTTTGTTTACGAACGAGCATACTCGAATGAATAATTAATCCATCATACGTTAATAATCATTACATCTTAAAAGCACAGCATATTAATTCTGGCATTTAATTTAAAACAAGTACATGTACGTATAAGTTGAGGTCATGGTCAAGGTAAAAACAGTTGCTATAGCAACATTTAATAAAAATAAAAACTATTGTAAAGAAGTTTCAGCCTTTGTATTTATATCTAGATTACAAGAATACAAGATTTTCTGCGAAACTTATTATCTAACATGAATGATCATGACAGTAATGCGTGGGTCTTTGATTCCTTGGTTGGTTTTCTTCACGGTCCAGTGTGGAATGTACCTTTGCAAACATTTATAGAAGAAAAGTCTTTACGTGAGTAATGACAAACAATATCCTTCTATTTTACATGCATATATAATTTTAACCAACTGATACAAAATTTTATAATGGTATTAAGAACTTTAAAGATCAATGAAAGTCTAATTTCATAATTTGATGGATTTGAATGGCACATATTTTCTTACCTTTAACGCAGAATCCTCGTCTATACATAAATGTATCAGTCACTTTAACAGGCTATCTAAGCAGGTCGCCAGCTTTGTGATTAGTTTATAACTATTTTATACACATCAAGCAAGTTTTTTTTAATATTGTACAAGTTTGTTTTTCTCTATAAACATGCATTTATAATAAATTAATTAATAAATAAATTTGTTCATACCTGTCATATTAATATGTTCAGATTTTACGTAAATATGTATTTGGACTATGAAAGGAAGAAAAGCTTACGCAATATATATTTGTTTTTAGTTCATTACTTTTGAAAAAAAAATTGTTTTAAATTTTCATTTATAAAAAGCTCTTTACATACACTTTTAATAAATAATACTTGGTAATTATTTATTTTTTAGCATTTGAACCAGCAGATTCAGGCGAAGTGCTTGACAGACCGGAATATAAAAAAATCCACGGGGAATATCGTAACTTGGTAAAACAATTTCCGGCTAAATTTTCCATAGTCTTTAGTTTTGTATCTGACAATAAACAAAAATTACTGAATACTAATACCAAAGGAATTTTATGAGTGATATTGATTACTTTTGTTTAGGATCTTTGGTAGACTATAAGAAAGTAGTTTTCTTTATTTTAATAATCTCATACTGCCCTAATATTCTCTTTATTTTATCGAAATTCTATTTGATACATTAATATTACTACACAGGTAGACGTTATGCTGGGTTCGTTTATGGATGACATAGGGATCTCCGCTGACCAATTTGAAGCAGCTTGTCATTTATCTGCTCATGATCTGGCCGAACTTCCAGCATACTTTCACAAGAGATTATTTGAACAAATTTGGGCAGCGAATGACTACGACATGTTTGTGAAAATGATGACTCATAAAAATGTTGAACTTCAATTACAGGTCACGAAGATTTTAATTTGCCAAGTTATAAACTACTTTAAGGCCACCCAAAGTACTATGCTAATTAGAATTTGAGTATGACTTTTCTCTTGTACATTCTAGTAGTAGGTTTCTTTTCGTGAGGTAAGGTCCTTAAATTTGTACAAAGTGATCCTGCAAATTTTCCATGCATTAGGCAAATGTAATGCTTATTCCAATTCTTTAAGTATTTGTAAGAAAAAGTATTAGGATTATTGGGTAAACAGATGGGTCAATATAAAATGTATCGTATAAAATCGCTATTTTAAAATAGTACGTAATTTTATTACTGTTGTACACAAAAAAGTCATGAAAACGGAAAAATTTAAGCATATTTTTTATAAAGAAATCTACATTTTTAATTCATGGATTCCTTTATTAGGCATTGGAGCTTATAGAACGTAGGTATGGAGCTATGCCTAGTTTATTTTCTTCAGATTCCGAGGAACTAGATACATCACACAGTGATGAAGACAATGCATGGCAAGATAATGACGACGTAATGACCGAGATAAAAAAGTTGGTATATTATGTATCATATACTTGATAATAATATTTAATTATATTGCATGATACAGAAACATTTTTCACTTTTACAAATCAGTACGTTTATTTTAACAAAATAATATCAAAATGTCTTATATTTGAACATGTTCACAACAAAACCCATGGTCTTTCGTTAATTTATGTAAAATATGCAAATAACATATCGCTGTTATCCTTTCATTTAATTTGCGGCGGTTAGCACTTTCATCCTAAAATAATATCCGCTTATTTACTACGTTTACGCTGTTAAAATACAATCCTTACTTAATTTTAATGTTGAATATTTGTTTTACGTTTCAGACTTCAATTAAAGGACATTGAAAGTTCAGATGATACAGTAGGTGTGCCCCCAGAAGACGTTGTGGCAAAGAAACAAACTCTTCTTTCTAAACTACAGACTTTTGAAAAGAAAGAGAATAAAATCGAAAAGATGGTGGAAAAAAAGGAAGTAGAAAAAGAGTCACAAGATTCAAAATCACAACACATTGAAATGCCAATTTTCCCGGTAAAAAAAGTTGAAGTACGGGCGGGCTTCTATGATTTTTTTTTCTTTGACTGCCAACAGATTTTCTATTACAACAAAATTAATCTATAGGTGAGCGAGGAAGAAGTTCAAGCCCGTCAAGAATATCTGAAACAACAAAGAGATAAACTCTTAGCATTAAAGAAACAGGTGCGAGAGAAACGACTGGGAGCCGTTGAGGCTGCGCCTGAGTTGGGAGGTACAGAACTTAATATTTATTTCAAAATATGGAGATTTTAGAAATTACAAGTACAATCACAAATTCAATCTATACAGGTGTCTCTCTAACTAGAGGCAAGGTAACTACAGTGTCTGTTTTTGTCGCCTAATTAAGTTTGTAATCGTTAATAAAACTAATAGCATTTGACTGATGAAAAAAATGTATGGTATAGTTATGTGTAAGACCCCGCGTACCGACACATCCTGTACCTTTTATTCATAATTATGGGTTACATGTAAATTAGCAGCAGGAGAAGGTATAAGCAGAGGTCTTCAAAGGCCGCGTTCGGCTCGAATGGCGCAAGCTGCTCTCAAAGGAACCACTCCACAGCCACCGCCTGAAGCCATGCAGCTGCGCAGAGCACTCGCGTCCAAATTGAAAGCTGAAGTAGTTGATATTCAAAACTAATAATGTAAACAAATTTTTACAATTCTTAATGTTTTCATTTTACTTAAGGAGACATACAGTATTCTGAGTTTTTGTAATTTCTACATACCCATTGCACTCAAAAATAATACTTTTTGTAATTTTCAACCTAATAAACAAATTATAATTCTAGAAGATATATTTTTATTAACCAATATTCTCAAAATCAACAAACAGTCAACTTTGATCCGTTACATGGTGTGGAAAAATAAAAAAAAAAAAACAAGTGTTTCATATTACCTTATATTTATATTGCTTACTTAACTAGTGACATTATAATAATAGCATTATAGTAAGCTTATTTATTTTACACAACTTGCCAATAGGTAAATCTATTTTTTTTTATTTTAATCCGTGTATAAATTAGTTTGATGGTCATCCACCTAGACAGATAAAAAATAGTCATTGTTACCAGTCTACTTTCATCTAGAACCTTCGTATTGTGGAGGAAGTATTTCAAGGAATATAAGATTCGTAATCTAATTGACAGCTAATGCTATTATTACACGTGGACATTTGCAGACTTTAAAGTTATTACATAAAACATTATAATATTTACATTACTCTGACAAATTTCTTCCACGTACGTAATAATAAATTTCGCCTCGCGTTACCTGTGCAGTTTTTCTTTTACGTCATGAACGCCTATATGACATATTAAGCAACAAATATATTATATAATATATAAAATAAATTAGTACTTAGATTATTATAATAACAAAAGGATAAAACTGGAATCGCTAAAGTCCAATTCTAGACCTTGTACAAAGTAAAAAATATTATTTCTATTTGTAAACTTTTTTTAACGCGATCCCTGGTTAAATTTTACAATTAGGTGCGATCATCATCATTGTAGGTGTTTGGGTATGTAACGTCTAGATTATTTAGAGATCAAAATAGATTTTTTTTAATATTGTTTCAAATTGATATGTATCGCTAGGGCAGGCGCACATGCACTGTTTATAAATATAAAAATAATTACCCGGTCCGATGTTAGTACTCGAGTACAAGACCATGTCCCAGCGCTCACATATACTCTTTCTAAATATTGTTAACAAAAATGCCTTCACAGAATTAAAAATAAACCACTCGTCATAAATTTACAATTGTTATATCAACGATTATGGCATACCGGTTCCGCATTGGTCATAGGTTTAAAGCGACTCCTTTTAATGGTAAAAAACGTTGCACCTCACAGATAAACATACTATGGTTTAAACTGTAAAATATTGAATATAATAAGAAACTACACAGTATCACAACAAATACGCACTCACGAAAAAAAGAAAATAACATTTTTGGAAATCCAGATGTGAAGGAGTCCCGAGTAATACCTATATAGTTCACATAAATCTTTATCTTGAAAATGCTAACAGAATCTACTAGCTTGTAATATAGGCAAAAGGAAAATTTAAAAAAATATTATCTTGTTGAAAACCTTAGGAAAAGAAAAGATGAGACGATGATTTGAAAGCTTGAGAGATATTTATGCAGTGAACATAAAAAGGAGAATTCCGTCAAGATAACCAATCTTCATACATATCGTTAGAGTTTATTTACTATCAAATAAACAAGACACATGTTCGAAGGACTCACTCAAAAAGGGCAGTAAAGTAGACATAATGCTAAGTCCTGCCGTAAGATGGAACGACCGACGAGTTTTGCAAAAAAAACCGCCAGAATTTTTTGCAGAACCGATCGGTTCAGTGATCTATTGGTTAATGATGATAATGCTAAAAACCAAAACCTTAAAAAGACTATACTGCTCTAAAGGCGCCATCTGTTCAATACAGTATGAACCGTTAAACTTTGATAATAAAAATATTTATGAACTCAGAAAAAATTATTTTGATTTCTTTTATTTTATATAAACGCGTTAAAAGACAACGTTGCCGTTTAATACGAATATTCCATCTGTGCCGCTGCTACTAGTGGATAGAAAGGACACAAACCACCCCTCACTTCCTGTACTTCTCTTAACGACGAACGCACGAAACTTAATTGCTTCATATATATTATAATTAAATCCTGGACCATTTTCACACCAAGCATATAATTCGATTGAAGTTTGGAATCCTCAAGTCTTGTACGCGAATATATTCGATGTACTTCGTTGCAAAGGGTCCATATATCAGCTCTACATCATCCAGATATGGAGTTGCTGCAGGTGCAGAGTCGTTCAACTTCATTCCAGACATTTTTTATTATTCTGTATTTCGTTTCTATTTACTGGTTCCGTGTGAATGTTAAAAAAGTTTGTCTTGTTCGTTCCTTCTTTGAATAGGTAAAACAGTCATTATGTATGTTGTAAAGCTGAAAATTGAGCTTTATAAATATATTTTCTATGACACTATGCAAGGTTCGGAACATTTAGTTCCGTGTCGACACAGACAGATTATTCATATTATTTTTAAAAAAGTTGATTAAGGTGTATGTCCCGTGCAAGGGCAAAGGTGTATCGTACGCGGTATCGAGTGAATGCTATTTTGATCAAGCTGTCATTAAATATATTTTATTTTAATGTTATTTACATAGTACGAATCATAAAAACTACAGGTTAAAATGTTACAAAATTAAATGAAATCTTAATCAAATACTATTATCACATACATATTACTTTTGTATAGTAATAAAAAGCAAAGGCTCAAACAGAAAAAAAAAATTGTTTTGTCAGATTAAAAGCGATGCAGATGGAAATTAAGAAGTTCTGTAGGCACAGTCTTCACTCACAAACTGACAAAAATTTTATGTCTTTATTGCAGCAGATATTTTATAGGGCATCAAGACACAGATCCCTTTAAGAAAACTTTACAAAATATATCCAGGTGGCAAACAATAGATTGAATTTCAATGGAACATCCTTATCACCATTATATAAGACTACAGCCACCGCAAGATATGGCTTGACTTGGTAATTCTAGTAGTACCAATAAATTTCTCCACCTTGTTCTTTTTTAAGCCTTTTTTTTTTCAGACGTTGGATGCTGCAATTTATAAAATCTCGAATAGAAGTTAAGAAATTATTAAAAAAAGTCGAGGATCTGCATCAAAATGCATACAATGGAATTATTAAATAAGTATTCAATATTTTATATTACATACTTGAGCTTCTTAGAGAGGGAAAACCAAGAAATAAATTGAATTAATTTGTTCAAAAAAATAGATAAAATTAATCTTTGTCGAAATGAAGTCGGTTTAGGTTAAAGTTGGAAAAATGATTTACTTTCAATGATTATTTTTTTTATAATATATACGAAAATTAAATAACTATTAAGTAACTTTGTTAAGTAGAGGAAACTTGAAGATAATTCATTCGAAAAAAATTCAAAAATTTGAAACAATTTGGCAACAGTCAAGTTATTTTATATATGTAAAATAATTCGTGAAGAAATTAAAGAACGTCGGTTAAAAGTAAAAAAAATACTTGAATGTATTTATTATTATCTTATTGTCAAGATTTTACGAGAATTATTTATTTTGCAATGCAAAAAAGTTTTTTGTGTAAATAAAATAACATTGATCAAGTATTAGACAATTAATAAAAATCATGTCTTCTTAGAAGCTCAAAATAGTATGGAGGAATGCAAATAAATAATGTGAAAGATTATCTTGAAATTACAGCTATCACAATCATTCATGCATTTTGTATAAATTTAAAAAAAAATATTTTACATCACATGGAGTAAACTTACAATTATGCACAGACAAACTATAATATTTTATTGAAATTCAATAATAAACTTTATAATGAAATAATACATTATCTAGTAGCAATTCCACAGCAAACCATAGACTTTAAAAAAAATTGGTCGAGTGTTTTATAAAAAAAACCTAGCTCTTTTCAATTTTCTAATGATATAATTACGTACACAACATTTTTACACTACCATTTCGTGTTCAGGGTTTTTTAAGTTAATTACTATTGTTATAAAGAAACTCCATTCGAAAATTCTTTGTACTTTTTGTAGTTCCGTTCATCCCTCCAGTAAAGAATATTTCTATATATCTCTCGCACATTCTCTTTTTCTATAAACACTATTCATCTCTTATCAAACATTGTGGTAATGACGGTGACGGTATGTACGTGACCAAAACTCATGTACTATATAACCAACTATAAAGGTCTTCAAAATAATAAATCACACACGAAGACTTGGCTAAAGGTGATCTACTTTATAGAAGGTATGGCAAACTACGAATCATGAAGATTTTTTTTTTATTTCCTTGAAGCGCCGACACGAGCAAAATTTTCACATCATTGTAAATGACACGCTTGCTCAAAACAATTTGACGCTAGTTAGGTTAATATACATTATAACACCCTCAATATGGAACGCGGTAATATTTGTACACTATTGTTTGGCGGCAGAAATAGGCGCTGCGATGGTGACTTACCTAAACAGCCTCCGGCAACAGAGTCTACCATATGATAGTTAGACTACAACAAATTAGTAGTGACTGGAGTGGGGAACCTAACTCCATGACCCACAAATATTTAATAGGATACAAAAAACGACTGAGTTTGCCTTGAGTTTCGTTACCTCTACGAGTGTTATTACGATTCTTTACGATATTTCCATTCGTTCATTCGTTCACTGGGCGGCGTGCGCGCGTGCACAGTGCGGCGAGACGGGCGGACACATTATATTCCTTGAAACTTGGGCCGGCAGGTACACGGACACTACGCTAAGCGAGGTCGTTTCGCGTCACGCTCTTCACTTGTACCAGATCCACTTCCGCTACTACTACCATCCCCACCACCCCCATCTTCTTCCTCGTCAGAGTCACCATCATAGTCTACCAGCCCCTGGCAACACAAAGTTTATTTTAGAGAAAATACTAATTTTTACTCCCAAATTTTGTTAAAAAAATACTGAACATTGGTGCTACAGGGTATATGCATAACCTTCTTCAATAAACATCTTCGATAATTTGCTTAGTTTTTAAAGAAAAATTCTTAAAAATTATATAATTAAAATATATAATTAGCTTTTCATTTTGTTTTGCAAAAAATTTTGGTTTGTCATTATAACCATTGACTCTGCAAACCACCTTGTACTTTAACATCATGTTGGGAGAACCTGGCATTGTTTTTTAAAATATTGTAATGCCAAACTTAAAAAATACATCAACATAAAAAATGTTAATGATAGCATAATAATACTGAGTGATAAAATGCATCATTTAGTTTGTACTTTGATTTAAAATGGTATGCATATTACCTATTTAAATTACAAGCAGACAACATTTCAATGCAATCCTTTAAAAAATATATATATTTTCCAATCTATCTTTGTAATTCCTACAATAACTTATTTTTAATACTTGCATTTAATTTCGCATGATTTTAAATGATAATGAAGCTGCGGAAAGTGAATAATTTAGCACACTCACAAAATATTATAGATATTGCTATTACCGATGCTTTTAAAAACTATTCTTCAGAATACAAAAAAAAATTAAATTGCTTTATTTTAAAACACAAACATTTTCAGTTTACCTAGTAGTAAAGTGCTATTTCAGTCTCAAAGATATTTTTGATTTGTACTATTTGGCTAATCATATAAAACATTTTAAAATGAGTTGATTACTGTAAAGTATTTTATTTAAATATATCACAGTAATATAATTATGCAAAATACACTCTGTCTGCTACTACCCATTGAACAAACATATAATAATATTACCACACAAAAAACATGCTTAGACAATTAGATCTATCACATGCAAATCTTCCTGTTGTTAACAGAAATTTCATCACTATATAAAGCCACAGCTTCCATCAACAACTATTAACAAAAGCTTTAATAATTTGTGTACCAACTTCATGGTATAAAGCAAAACCTTATAACAAAACTGTAATAAGTTGAGCATAATCAAAACCCAAGTGGTAAGATCAAACTCATACTCAATAATGATGATAATAATAGTAGTTACAGTGAGATCAACTAAAATAATGTGAACTGGAGGAAATAAAGGTACCACATAATCTAAATATGATTTTGATCTAACCAATCCACTCATTACTAAGGTAAAGATGATCCCCATTGAAGCTAATAGTGTAGAGGAGAGGGAACTAAAAGTTTACCTTATTGAGTAATCTGGGCGAGGATACCTGAACATCAGTGTGCGTCGGCTTGTTGGTGACTGTGGTACTAAGAAGTACTCTGCTTGGTCCATTCACTGTCTCTGTATTTGCACACACTTTCTTCTCAACTATTTTACCTACAACAACATAATATAAATGCTGAGAAACGCAGTTTCTACCGCTGTTAATTTTGCGATATATTTAGATCGGATCTATATTTTTATACGAGGAACATATTTGTATTAGAATAATGTCAAAAATCTGATTACTCATGGTACTTATTGACTTTCGGCACCACTACCGGTTGACCGACCGAAACTGGATATGGCTAAGTATAATATCCGTACCCACCTCAATTTTAATGCCTAGTTTTATTTTGATCGGCCATACTGTTTCGCCAAGGCCGGACCACATTGAAATTCAAAAACCACACACACAAACACTTGACTAACTAATAGTCAATGCAAAATTGATAATTAGCCATTATTATTCACAACCTTTTACGTTGATAATAATCAAATAACATGTAATCTTATGAGATTGAGATGTCCCTAACAGTCACTAATTTGAAATTAGCTTTATTATGCCCAGTACTTGTCTCATTATAATTTTAATATGCTTAGCTTCTCATTATAATTTTAATTCTAGTATCAATTATAACAAGATATAGCATGGTGATATGGTGGTAATGGTATTAATGTATTCAATTATGAAAGTGAATGCTTTTTGAAGATTATAGTAATGATCACAATGAAGTCACTTGTGTGATCAGTTATATTTATTTTAAGCGTATAAACGAAAGTTAAAAGAAATAAATAAAATTATTGCTTAAAATATTTTCCTGCTATGAAACGTGAACTAACCGATGGCATCGAGCGCATGGTGTGCATGCGCGTGCGGCTGCGCAGAGTCGAGCGGGGCATCGTCATCGAGTTCGTCGTCATCATTGAACCACATCTCCTCTTCGTCGTCGGGCGTCCGCGCCTCTCGTCTGTACCGCGTGCGCAGCAGCGAAGGTACTACCGCCTCCGCCACCGCTACACTTCCGCTAACTGAAATTAGAAAAATGCTTTACAATACAAATACAGTAGTGTCAATTTTTCTTTTGTAAATAAAGAGAATAAGTATATATTAAATAATCCATTTTAGCTTATTGCATATCACAGAAATGGTGCACACATGGCAGGAATGCAGTAAAACTTCCTATTGTATTTAGATTTTAAAAACAGCATGTCTCAGGCAACAACCCAAGTATTATATTTAAGAATCGATATTTGTTATTATAAAAGAATTAACTAACCTCTGTCCCTCTCCTTTAATTTGTCTTGATGTTGATCATATCTTGTCTTCAGAGCTTTGAAAGTTTGAACATATTCAACATCTTCCAAAATTTTTCCATAGTTTTCCACAACATGTGAACAAAGCGACTTTATATCTTCCAATTTGATGAACTCAAATAACTCCAAAATTGCTGAATCCAATAAGTTGTACCTGAAGAAATCAAATAATTTATAACTAAAATTACTTTAATGGCTATAATAATTATATGCTTTAATAAATAAATAGAATATTACTAATAGCTTTTGCCATATATGCAATCTATTACAAAAAAGTTAACCTGTGTATCTAACTCTTGTGAGCAAATCATATCAATTATTCACATTAGCCTTATTTATACCTTTTTTTTGTATTCACTTTCTTTTTTAACTTTTAGTTCATAACATAATTTAGATATGTTTTAAATAATTATGAGGTTTTCTTACCTGCCATTATTTCTAAGGAAAGCATCTATAACTGGTGCAAAAAGGTTTCCTTTTATTATGTATCTGTTGTAGTACTCATCTTTCAGAGCTATTATTCTCCTCATAAACCTCAATGCTCCAAGCACCAAAAAGGTATGTGTTGACCTCATTAGCACAAGTATGCGACGAAGGAGATCCTAGAAATTAAAACAAATGCAATTTTAAATATAAGTTATTGTAAGGCTTAAGCACTGAAGTACTTAAATGAAAGTTTATTGAAGGTATAACAAATAAATAATAAACACTTCTGTTACATTTATCATGTTATTTTATATTAACTGATTACTTCTCTTAGTCTTATAAATTAATTGCTGCATACCCAATCAAAAGTATGTCATAAAATATTTATAAGTTTCATGTATCAAAATAGTAGTAAATTCTAGATACCAGTGTGTTTGCATTTACAGGAAGCAGAATAAATCAATTGGTGGCAATGATATAGCCTCAACTCTGTTTTGACTTCATAGTCCTGTTACATCTGTCTACTGATAACTAGTAAGAATATGTTTACTTTTTATAAATTGTTTAAAAAAGTAAATAGTATACATAGTACAAGAAAGGTGAAGATTTAGGAAAATGAATATAGAAAAGGAACTAAAAAGTTTTACTGTTTCTGCTTAAAAGCACAAACCTGTATTCAACATGTTAGATGCATGAAACTGAAAATTAGTTTTACTTTGACTTAACTAAAAGGCAAACACATTTATATGTATTATAATATCTAATAGACTGCAATAGGCTGAGATGATGATGATGATGATGATAATATCTATTGTTATAAGCAAAATTTTTTCTTGAACAATATTACAATAACCTCTCACTCACCTTATTTAATATGCATGTTTTGATATGATATGTGTGATGTTCAACACAGAACGCAAGAAGTTCCAATACTAGCCCTAACAGTTGTACTGTATGATAATCTTCTCTCAGTGGCTTCTCACCTGTTGTATTGGCTAGTAATGGTGCTGAAATTATAAAAAAAAAAACATAGTCTTTTCCATGTCAGTGGGCAACAAGCAGTAAGAACATCCCATCCTAAATAAATGATGAACAAAAAATTTTTGTGGCAACTGACAGAATGCATGAACAACTAATGAAGAGTTGTGATATCAGCCAAAACTTGGCAAACATTGCAAATAAATGACCTTGACTATCTCTTTGTGAGAAAAGGCTTCAGATTTTAATAGAGGGAACATTAAGTTAGTTGTTTATATTATTTATAAAATTTAATGCATGATTAATTATTAGCCCATGTAATAAACGCAGCACATCAAGCATGAAAAATAAATTATTCATACATCTCTTTTGTGGAAGTCTTAGGTAAGCAATAAACATTGGAATGTTAAAATTATTACATTCTTTTTTACTAATTTTGCGTGATTACTGCATTGATCACTTTTTGCACGCGACCATACCACAGGTGGTGGCTGAAAATAGGTGTTTCAACTGCAGCAGGTGAAAAACACTGAGCCATGGCCATTTGTACCATTGTAGGACACATACACCCAACGCATACTATTCATGGAGCTATAGTTTTATGTTCCACCTTTGTTCTGTTTGTTTATTTTTTTTGTGTGTATTTTGTTATGTTAAATAAACATACTATCTATCTATTTTATTCCCTAGGTTTTTGTTAGTTGCATGGATAGAAAATTTATGATTTTTTATTATAAGGCAAAAATGTTCATGTAACTTTAATACAAAAACCTAAAATCCCATAATGGATTTTCTTTCTGTAAAAAATGACTGCTTATACTATATTACTGCTGTAAGTTTATATAATTTTATTGACTTGTCCCTTGAAGAGAGAAGTTTGAAAGTACCCATGAGGCTGACATGTTTACAAAGCCCCAACAAATATTAAATTAAAAAAATACTTTACCAATAAATTGATAGTTACTTACCAATAAGTGTTTGTATACTGTGCTTGTAGAAGAAGTTAAGAAAATCTGCTTTTTCACTTTTGTTTACTGATGCAAGCATACTTTCAGGGTCAAGGAGAATACGAAACACTCCCATTAATTGAACTGCACCTCCTAGTTCAGGATCTCTGTCTCTTAACATTTGTTCTATTACAATGTTTAATAACATTTGATCCTAAAAAGTATTTATTTGTGAATAAATGTCACAATATCAATTATTTTAGTCATCTAATACCTATCTTATTTTATGTTTTAAACAATCTAAAGCTCTTATCTGGGTACTGAATACTATATTCAGTTTTACATTATACTCATTACATACAATTTATTCATATACAAATGAACAAATTTAGAATTATGTGAATAATGTTAATAATTCCTGTTTAAATAACTTTGTCATCCATATGTATTTGACTCAAATATAAGCCCGCTAAGAAGAAGAAAGTATGTACTTTTGCCATATTATGATTTTGCATTAAGTGTCCTTTTTGTCACACTTACAAGAGATAAATTTTTTTTTTTTTTTTTTTTATAACATCTGAGGGGCAAACGAGCAAGCCGGGTCACCTGATGGTAAGTGATTCACCGCCGCCCACGGTCACTAGCGATGCCAGTGCGTTG
>DWLS01001348.1:0-22292 GCA_018246255.1 Pachliopta kotzebuea | reverse complement strand
CACTTACTGAGCTCTGTAGTTTTTTATTACTTTTTATGATAAGAAATAGTTTACTGATGGTAGGTTTCTGTTATCGGTGACAGATTAGGTAGGTACCACCGCAGCTCCTATTGCAGCCGGAAAAGCAATACTGTGCAAACATTACTGTTTCGTTTTGAAGGGTAATGGTGTAAGTTAGCTAGTGGTATTACTTGGGTAACGAGACTTAACATCTTATATCTCAAGGCGACGAGCGCAATGTGGTGCTATGTATACCATCATCTTACCTATGTATAATTTCGATTACTTGTATAACTGAATATGCTATTAAAACATTAAGTATATTTATAACATCAAAATAATTATTATGTAATTCACCATAACTTCAAATGCTTTCACTCTTTACATGTTAATGATAGCTAAATAGTAACTAACGAAATAAGTGTATTAATAGATTTAATCTTATTACGATTCAATCAGAGTAACGTTATTTGATTTTAGATTTAAACATAGGTGGTTTAGAACCTTTTTTCATCTACTGTGTGCCATAATGTAACCAAAGAGCTTACTTATAAATTAATGCTAATTAAGTTTTAGAAGAGGAAAAAAGGACGTATCTTGAGAAAGTCAGATTCAAACTCACATTCTTTAATAATTAATGAACCCTATTAGAATTTTACCTGCGTTGAAGGCTTCTTCTATTTTATCAAGAAAATTTCTGACGTGAACGCCTTTTATCCACACGAAAAATTCAAACATTTTTATCTGTGCTTAAGCAATTCGAGTTTTTAGTTTTCTTTTTATTTAATTTATATTGGAAGTTCTCCAAGTTTCATAACGAAATAGTCAATAAGCAAGTACTTTTTTATTGGAAATTCTTATTAACTTCTTTATCTTGATCTTGAAAAATTATGTGAACAGCTAAAATTGGGAAAGTTTTCTACAATACTTAATAGTACGACGCTGTAATCAATGAGCCCTGATTAAATAGTCAGTTAAATGCCTTGTGCCTTATTTGGACTTTAATTAGCGAACTTTCTCGCGGCCATTTCGTTCTCACAGCATTCTAGTTCATCCGTGTCTAAAATAGTAACGAAGATAATACTCGTAAGCTCATTACAATACAAATTAAGATATATACTTACATTACAATCAACTAGAACAGTTAATCTATTCCGCTGTCGGTAATTACTTTTCACTTAGCTTTTGTATACAACTTACTGAGTTAACAAACCTATATAAGAATCAAAAATAAAAATTTTTTTTTCAGGTTAATATTATAGAGAAATATATAAATAAAAACTTTTAAGACTGAATGTGGTTATTTTAAAGTGTAATACCTGTTTAGTTAGAAACTTTGCATATATGCTTTAAGTTTAATACTGTTGTACAAAGAATACATGAGAATTCTCTCTATAAGGATACAAGAGTAGAGAAGCAAGTAGCTAACGTAGCAGACGCGATAAGCTCAAAGTTTCAATTACTCCCACTGTAATTAAGTGTCGGCTTGGGCGAAGGCGAACTTGTATCCTATCAAACTGCTTCACTTTTATCGACCATGGGATCGCCTTAATTTTTGTAGACGCCCTTCTCTACGACACTCCGCTCTTCGCTCTGCTGAATCCCAATTTCAATTCGAAAAGGAATTTTAATGGAGCTGCTGCGAAATTCTCAAGCAGGACACAAAAATGGCCGCTTATCGGAAATTATTTCAGAAAGCTAACGAATCGACCGGAATTTCGTTCATTGCGCCGTATATTTTGTGGCAACAGTTTGGTATCAATACTGGTTCATGTGATTGTATATTAAACACAAAATATTGAATAAGAATATGGTATTAAAATGTGTTAATAAGGACAGTTATTAGCTATCAACTTACAAAGATTATTCTTGTCTAAAAATACGGAAACATGGTCATAGCTTGTGATATAAGATATTAAATATATTCATTAATGCAAAAGCAAAGCGGAGAATGAAAAAATTACGGCGGAAGTATCCAATACATACTAATGTTGCAAGTACAAAATGGCTGCCTTTGTCTTTGTTTATTACTTCACCAATATCTAAAGATAGATAATTTCGGTGACTATTTATTAATAAAGTACATTTTAATATTAATTTAAAATAATATATTATATAGTGTAATATTTCCGTGATCTCTCTATTTCTAATCACGATTTCTATATTGTATTGTTTACATCTATTTGCTTTATACTATACATTGCCTAATTTACTTTCTTCTACAGATCTGCTGCAAGAAAAGTCTTTTAGGTTTATGCTCACTTTTCTGCTTTTCTCTGACAAATGCATTATAATTGTCTTCTTGTGTGAACAATAAATAAATACATTTCATAATAAAACAAGAGCCTGTGAGGCAGAAAGAATATAAAATGCCGGTGACAGGTTGCGGGACCAAAGCGTATTATACCGAAGCCTTCATTTTAATTTACTTTTGAAGACCGCCCGTGAGTGAAACAGCTGTCGAATTCCATCTAGTCACCAGCTCTGATATTTAAAAATCATGTTTACACTTAACTTTGGTAAAATCTTAATATTTTAGCATAATAATTAATTAAAACGAGAGAGAAGCGTTTAATGTTCGTATATATTTAGCGTGGGTTGTACTTACGAACCGCCCGCAAATATTTGGACACATTAGTGAGACGGGAGCACTTTTTAATTAAGCAAAGCGTTCATTATTGTACTCATTAACTGACAAACTGTATTGATTTTTGAGACACAAGGATCCCTTCCTCTGCTCCTTAAATTTCATTTGGTTGTCATAATCATTGGAGGTCTCTTGATAAATAACTTATACATAGTAAACAATTTTGGATTTTATATATACAATCTACTCATAAGTATCTTTGTAATGTTTAAATGCTTCATATTATTACAAACACATAAAACTTTTGTTAAGAAAACAAAATAAGAATAAAGCTTTACCAACTGTCATGAAATATCTGATAATTTTCCTATATTTATTTGTTGTTGACGTATATATCGCAGAATAGTCTAACAATTTAGTTTAAATTGTTAACGAGTTGCAAAATTGAACATAAAAGAAAACTTGTTATCGTCTAGTATAATCGATGTATATGTAAAACTGATAGTTAGGAATCGATTAAAATACAATAAGCATTTAGTCATAGTAGCGGTTGTCGTTTGAAGTGCAGACCGCTTCAAATTTTACAACTTAATATGTAGATACGTTTGCATTTCACACCTAACTAATTAAGTTATTATCGTTTGATAACCAATTAAAGGCAATTGCTGATTCGATAGGGTAAGAATGTGTGGTTCATGGCCGTATGTAGATTTGTTTTTGATCACTGCGTAGGTGCGCAATAGTTTTGGGTTGGATAATTTTAAACGTCGCTGCCGGCAAATTCGACGTCTCCCCCAATTTGTTACGTGCCTAAGTTTGGAGTTGTAAGCCGGGTTGGGTTTGCGATGTGCGTCATGTTGTCCCGACAACTTAAATTACGTATGCCTACTAACAATTAACTAGTTGCTAAATCGTCTAGGGCACAAATTATATACTAGAGTCAATAAATTTATAATCTTTATGTAGAACCGTGATAACTTTGTTTTTTGTTGGCTTATTATTCATTATCATCATCAACAGATAGCGGCGGTCCACTGCTGGAAATAGGTCTTTTTCAAAGAACACCATTTATCGCGGTGTTCGGCCATTATTCATCATATAACTATTAATCAAACATAACAAACATTTTCATAATTAACATTAATAATTATTGAAAAGTATATCAACTGTTAAACATATGTATTTATGAAATAACAACTACATGATTTGTAGAAATGATGTAGATGTATAAGTATTAAAATTTTTATTAATACTTTACTATACTATTTTACTTTAAAAACATTTATTATTAGTTACTTATATACATTCAGTTTTAGATCGATTTTGTATATTTATAAAATACTAGTAGTTGCCCATATATATACAAAGCATATGTCAGCCATTAAGTTGGCTTAGCGACATCCCATTTTGTACGGACTCACTCCAAGAAAGGGAAGATATTAGTAAGATTATTCTTACAATAAAAATCATTACGCGCAGGAATAAAATTACAGAGTAGTATTAATACTACATTCAATACTTCGATTGAATATCGTATTAATACAAATCGTTTTATTAAGCCACATATTACATAGCCGTGTTAACAATATATATATATGTATTTACAAGCGACGTTTGAAAGAAATGTACGAAGAAGCACTTACTTACCTTACTTAATGAAATGAAAAAAGAGTTTCATTAATTGTTATGTGGAAGAAACACTGTATACCGCTGCACTACTTGTCGGCGTAACTTTAAAACTTATATTAAAAATTGAACACTGCACAAGAATTTTTAACGGTTGACTAAAATAATTTTGAAAAAAAAATTGTCAAACGTTTGTATGGCGCTTGTTAAATTTATGGTGCAATAAGGAAGTGTCAATTTGACGTATATTTTGACGAAAGGGTTGAATGGCTCATTGTGCAAGGATCTTTGTTGCTTTTTTAAGGTTTTGTGATGTGCAACTTAATGGTGGTCATTGTTGTATGGGCCTATTGTTTTCCATGTAATATTTTATTATTTGTTTTTATAATTTTTTGAATTGTCATTTGTCCTTATGTATATGGGTTGAGATGAATAGATGTTTGTGATTTTTTGAACAAAAAGATATGAATCCTGAGAGAAATACAATTGCATGGTAGTTCAATCTCATTGACATACTTTTTTTAATTATTAAAAAATATGCCAAGGTTTTATTATACTTTTTGAAATTTCAGACAGATTTTCGGAGCTGTGTGTTTTTATATAAATTTAACTGATATTCGTTTGCACCAATAAACAAGCATTTTTATCATATCTATCTTGTCTATTTTTTGACTGTTAAGTACATAAGCTGATAAGATATTAACAAATAATTTTTCCTTGGACCCACAGATTTTTTTTATTACATTCAAAGAGAAAAAGTGCAGTGTATTTGGTCCCACAAAACACCTCACGGGACCCAAGCCGTTACCTGCTTGTGGTGCACCCTGCTAATCAAGAAACGAGGATATGGCTCCCCATTAACCCTGCCCATTGGGCCATTGTGGTCAAAAATTCCCCACTATCGGGGCTGGCATGTTGTCAGTAGTGGACGTCTTTGGGCTGATGATAATAATGTTGACATTAAAAAGAACGACCTAAGCGAAACATAAACAATGTTATTAAATAATAAATTTTATTCAACTTGACTTCAGCAATTTCTATGAGATATAAAAATGGTTTATATAACTTATTGTAACTTACTCATATTTGTCAAATATATGCGAAAATCGAACAAATAACATATAAAGCTACCAAAAGCAATACAAGTAATGTTATTACTATGACATTCATATGAATATAATATGAAAATGAGTGCGGCCACTTCGCATCGAACCCACGTCCATTTGCGGAGGGGCATTGCGATTGCATCCGCATCGCAGAGGCGTGTGCATTGTCTGCATTCATTGTAGGTACATTACAGTATAACAGTGCAGTATATCAGCCCATTACGTCTGATTGTGGACGCCGTCTGCATTGATTAAGGAAGGTCGCTTGATACACTCCTCGCTCTCGAAGCCAGATGCAGTACTTGAGTGTCTTTTAACATGCTACAATTGGACGCGATGATTGCTAACAGTATTTGTAATTATTTTTAAAGTTTCTATATCATAAGTACAAAGAAGAAATCATTCTCATATAACATCCTTTCATTTGAGAATATGAGCAAAGATTTTATTGAGTACAAACGTATGTTTGATCTTTTTTTTTTCTCAAATATAACGTTTAATTTACCCAGTTAAGGTAAGCATAAATAACGTAAAAAGAGTAATTAATATTACAAAAAAAATATTCAGTGTTGTTAAACAAGTAAACTGAACCAATCATGACATTGTTATCGTACAATTATATTTTGTCGTTGGTCTCATACATTGTGTAGTATTGCACATCGCTTAAAATACATAATGTACAATAATTGCTATTTCTGGCATACTGATATTGTGAGCGGTATTTAAAAACTCCTACATATAAATAAGTACCTACAAACATTTTGTAACATATAGTATATATTATTTATATCGTTTATATTATCATTCGGATAGTTGTCATTCTCCTTGTTTGATTAAGGATTGTTGTCAAATGTTTAAAACTTTAAAAAAAACCTTGTGAGATTTAAATCTATTTTAACATTTAATTATTGAAATTGTATTTACTTTAAGTATTACATACGTTATAAATCTACTTCAAGTTTATTTGAAAGAAACATATTTATTTTCTATTACGATTACTGACTTACGTATCCAATCTATGTAATGAACAGACAAGTGAATTTAGAGAAATTTTTTAGCTAAAAATTTCCTTAAATTGAATTTGGCAATACTTATTACTTCGTAGAACTTTTCCGGATGGCCATATAAACGAAATAGAGAAGCAAAAATTGAATTTCCTGTGCTACAGCGAGTCCAGATGTTACGCTACCGACAGTATGAAACGTACAGCGTGGAAATTAAATTTAGTTACATGAAACGCATGTAAATCGTGTATGTAATCTAGACAGACATTTATGTTGTCCATACACTAAGTAATAATATTTTTTATTACGCTTTACATCCATATTTACGGAAGGACTTAATTATATTCGATATAAATTATAATTTTCTTACAGAAATTTTAACATCAATTAAAAAATATGATTATTGTATAATTTAAATTATGAAATAATTAACTTATTTTATCTACACTTCTTTGAGTTTCTTTTTCTGCCAAAACTTTATAATCAGTTAGCAAAATTATGTTAATTATGTGACTTAAATTATGAAAGATCTATTATATTTGTACTTCTTCGAGTTTGTTTTTTGTCCAAATTTTATCATTAGTTAGAATAAAATAATGATGATGATGTGTTGTCTTCTGAAAGAAAAAAAAATTCAACAAATTTAAATTAAACAATATTGCGCTGTATAGTCCAATACAAATCACTTTTAGTTCGTTACACTGCAGCCTATCCTTTGGACGGAAGAGCTCATTGCCCATCACCCATCGCCCCGGGATACGTCTGTCATTGTAATGCAAATGTGTTCGCTGTCTGCCTCACAATTACCCCTACGGTCAAGCGGGAGTCACCCGATGACCGAGCATTGCAACCCTCCCTTTTAAAGCAATATCGACCCCCCAACTAACACCTATCCCGCAATTTTCACCTTTAAAACGAATGTTGTAATAACGTCTATCGCTTGCTAACGGAAGTCGTCAGTTAAAGATATATTTCATGAAGATATGTTTATGAGTGTCGGTAATGCGGTAAAGTAGTGTGAAGGAATGGCGTAGCAATTCTGTGGACACCCATTAAGGATACTACGTATATCGCCGATCGTTATGAGACAAGGATATACAGCGAATTTCGTCATAATCACCTATGGCCCCTGTTTTGACCAATATTTATAGATACCATATACTGGTAAGAACATGAGCCTTTATAAATAACAATTTGCTAGTTAGATATATTCTTATTAAATTAAGTTTGTTATAAAAGCTTCGTATATTTTGTTAAAGTCGTGAACTAATCTCCGTAGTCGCTTTATCTCTATCAGCTAGTTCTTGCTCTGGGGTTTTGCTGAATGCAGTCCCAGAAATGCCATTGCTGGTGAAGGTTGTTCGTTACGTCTCCTTTGGCTAATGTACTCGACGAAATCCATTACCCATTGTAGCAGAGGAATGAGAAAATCCCCTCGTTTTGAGAATAAACCATAGAGCATAGCGGTGAATAGAATCTTGAAGGAGACGAAAACATTATTGGGGTCTAAAAAATGTATTCTTTGAACTAACCAATTCATCTACACAATAAAAAGTTAACATAACAAGCAATAAAGTAACCGCACCTTATTTAAATTTATAGAACTGGTTAAAAAATTCAGTCGTGTATAAACGGTATCCATTACAACGTATGAATACGGACGGTTTAATGACCGCTGAAAACCGGTCGTTAATAGGGGACTTTCTTTTCGCATATAGCAAACGTAAATACTTTGCTAGAAATATTTCATAAAACTGTTACTCTACCTACATACAAAGGAATTATGTCTACGACCTACTTTATCCGAATATTTTTTTAACAGCGCCTTTTAAAGTCATTGTGTTACATAAATCTTCTTATACTACTCAAGTTTCTATAGTGATATTTTATATGTATTTCAAAGTCGTCTAAAAATATAAAAAAACGTAAATCTAAATTGATTTCCCGCGAGCTGATGGTTCCTCGGACAAACTAAGATCGTTCTGCAGAAAGGAAAAAGGCCCTCTGTAATTTTATAGCCTCCTTTTGTAGGTAAATGAGGCATAAAACTTTCCAGTCAAAGGCAACATAGAGTATGTACGCCATTTATGTACAAAGGTTTATAAAATGGAAATAAAAGTAAAACAAAAGTAGTAGGTGTAGAGACCAGACTATCCCCTGGGCACGTCGGGAATGTTCTCGTCTTCCTCGCAATTTCACAAAACGCTACACACAGTGCACCATTGTCTACTCATGTATCGCACATAACCAGCGTAAACTGACCACCCCACCTCCCTAACTACAGTTATTTATAAGGTATACGTAAGAGGCACCTCCTTTCTGGTGGGGGACCATCCTAAACTGGTCTACCTTAAGACGGAAATGAGAAGACAGTCTAGGAACTAAATTAGAATACACAGTAACAAGAAATATTTAATGTTTCCTTAAAAACATTTGAAACCATATCTTAATAATGATATTGAAAATTACCACAACAACTTCGACTATTGATTTAAATACTTACATAACACCATATTTTTTTAATTAAAATAATTTCTAATTAAATAATTTAAATTGTAGATATTAACTAAATGACGTGATTAATAGCACACGATTTTGAAAACTTCACTATTCAATATGTTAAAATTAAATTAATAGCAATGGAAAGATCGAAAAGAATTCGTTAATTATTATAAGTAGATACTTTTATTAATATAGAAAAGGATGAAGTCTGCACTACGGCTCAATATTTTAAATATTAAGATAAAAAAACCATTAATAATGGTCTTACATAACTCATTTCAATATAAAACGACCACAGCTTCAGACCTTCTATGTCCGCCGCTCTTCGTTTAAAAAATGATAAAAACAACCGGAGTTGAATAGAACGATATGGTTCTACTGTAAATGGATGTTACTAGTTTCCACGCGGCAAACTGCGGGCGGTATTATTTAAGCGCGCCATATCGATTTATTTTATCCAAAACTGCTGCAATTATGACATTAATTCAGATCATAAAAACGATAGAATTTTCATAAAGAACGTTAGTAAAGAATAACTTTATTTGGGTCCGGTTCCGCGTGAACGAAAATGTTTTAGTTCAGCCGCGGTGGGTTTTTTTTTAGTTTCGTTTCTATGTAGTGAGTGGAGGCTGGGGACGGATAAGGTGTGGGAAGAACGCCGAATCAGGCGGTCCCGCATAGAAGATTGAACATAGATAAATTGTATGGTACGCGGGCGATACCGAGTCGCTTATTCGAACGTGTACAATGGCTCCATGGCTATAGATTATACAAAAACCTGTTCTTTGGACGTTGCAGCTATAAGTTTAATATTTAAAGATCAGGATATTTTACACCTGATAGGTGATTATTTTTGTAGTTTAATTTGCAATCCAGGACTGGATTAGCATAGTAAATTTTGTGAGGATTCCTGTTGCAGAACCGGCCGTACAAAGGCTTGAGAATCTATAATTTTCTGATTTTTACTTTTTCATATGCCTATGATAATTTCGAATGTAATAATCGATATTTAATCACATGTGAAACGTCCACTGAAAGGTTGTAAACAAAGCAAATCAAAAGATTACTGGATTACGAGCACATTTATTTCTATATTATTATTGGCAGTCATCCAATTTGGACATGACTACCAGCCCTGTTAAGTTTTAGCGCGAGGTAAACAAAAAAACAAACTATAACTCTCTTCTGATCGACAAGGTCACGCTGGAGAGAAATATCGACAAATTTAACAAAAACATTTCCCATTTGCAGCTCTAAGGTCTAATAAATAAAGTAATAATTTATTTTGAATGTTCTTCTACCGCTTCCCGCTCATATTTTCTCCATTGTTTTCGACATTAAATCGTTTTCCTTGTACCAAATTATGACTTCGTGAAAGTTAAGGAAATCGTTAGTTCGGAGTCGTTATTTTCTATATTCAATATCAAAGACGTACCCCGGCGAGCTGACACGCAGATAAGGGGTAATCAGCTCAGTAGGTTCGGGGAAAGGGCTGAATTTGTGGCCGACAAAGGGTCATTAACTGACAATCTCTTTAAATCACTTGTGGATCCTCCCTGCGGACTTGGCCTGCCTTATTACGAAGGGCGCGCCGAGAAAGCTTCGGGGATATTAAGAAATTTCAACCGCTCCATTTAAATATGTATACCTGAGGCGACGAGGGACCCGGTAAGATCGTTATACATAAATATTTTTAATAGGTATACATTTTTCTGGAGCATACTTATAGCTTGATACAATTCCAAGAGTATGTCTAGCTGATTTGATAATTAAAAAAGGCGACAATATAAGTATTGTTCTTAATAAGATAAAGTTGCAGAGTAAATAAGTAATAGATAATATATAATAGACTATCTAATCTGCTTTAAAAAAGGTTGATATTTATATATTCTTTCTATAACTGTATACTAATATCCATGAAAATAATTAATTACGATAGTTTTAAATTTGTTAAAATCTTAGATTATTGTGTATTGCTATAAAAAGTAACCGTAAGAGATTTATTTAAAAAAAATACATCTCCCCCCATAGACAAATATCACAGGCAAACACGGGAAGTCCTTCGTTGTTCATAATTGCCTAATGTTGCGTTCTACCTCGCATTTTATGAGGAAATGTTTCTGCCCCTCCGGTTGAACCTTCTCTCTATTTTTTTTTTAAATATAATAGCATTAAATTTAAACATAATCGTAAATAACATTTAAAAAATATACGATGTCGTTAATAATAGATGTTTGCAATAATAACATCATGATTATGTTTCATTCAATGATATATATACTCTTACATTTCTTGCGAAATAGAAATCGTTATAAAACAAAGGCCATGATATTTTAAAGTTTCCAGATCGATTACTACGTCCATTCGATCCTCGTTCTGCGCGAATACTAATCGCCTGATTTATATTTTTAAACAACCGACGAATATCCGAGTTCCGTTGATCGATCCCGGTTCCAACAGTTCCGGTCGCTTCAGCTCCGTCCCGTTTTTTAAATCCCCGCTTTAAACTGACCAGTGTGAAAGAACTTGAATCTTATACCTTTATATAGAATTACGAAAGAGTTTAGAGTTAGTGTGTGTATCACGAAGGGTCTTATTAAACTGGCTGCTTTGTCTGCAGCAGGTAGAATAGCTAATTATGTATTCTTTCCTCGCTCGGAGCGTCCTTAATCCGCCCTTTTTGTCCCACCACCCCTTTTCCATCCTCTTTACCGCGCCCCAACTAGGTGGAAAGTTTTAAGTAAGCGAACCGTCACTTCCAATTAAAAATGTGAAAACAAAGTGATTAAAATACCTATCTCCATATACCCTCGGATATTTTACGTTTTTGGAAATTATGTCACGTATCTCATTTAGAAAAATATTTAAATACTGTAAAGATACGTACTTAAACTTTAGCCGTGTTTTGTGTAATGATATTGTTTAAATAATGAAATAAAAAAAATGGTAATTATCTTTAATTAAAGTCTTATGTAATGCCGACGTTTACGATTATAATTAAAAATACGAAAACATGCGTTGTTTTATAAAACATTGGGTGTTAACAAGAAAATCCTGATAAAATTTGGAGATCAGGAAATTATTCAAGGCGATAAATCGCTCGTCACAAATGGAGGGGGAGAAGATTTCGTCAAGTACCTGCTGTAATGGGCCACTGAAGCACTGCCTAAACTGTTTACAGTGAGCTCGTCGTTGCACGCGGGAGATAACCGCTGTTCAGTGATTAATGAAACTAAGAAACACATTATTACCATACATATATTAGCCTTTAATAGAACAAAGAACAGGTTTTAAATATTGATGAAAAAGTATTAACTTAGTTTTGTTAACGCAAATTGTATTTACTTTAATAGCCTATCACTTATATAAGAAAAGATGGATGGATTGCGTGATGGATGACATGAGTAAGAAAGGGGTAACCGATGAGATGACGGCTGATAGGCGAGACTGGAAGAGAAGAACATATTGTGCCGACCCTACATAAAGTGGGACCAGGGCAGGAGAAAGAGAAAAGAGCCTATCACTTAAATCTTGAGGTGTGTGAAAGGTCCCACTGAATAACTCACGGGACCCAAGCCAAACTCTCTTGCTAATCAATAAACGAGACTCTGACTCCCCTCCATCCAGCATTGAGCCAGCATGGTGGGAGATGGCCTAAATCCCCCATTACTAGGTGAGACCTATGTACAACAGCGTCTATTGGCTAATGAAGAAGATGATGAAGGGGATTTACGCCTTTTACAAAAAAAAAACCTCGTTTTTTTCATAGTGAATTTAAAAGATAATGAACAATAGCAAATTCACTTTATGGCACATATTACTGTAATGACAAAACCGAGCGTAAGACAAAATAAAGGAGACAAAGGTAGTGAGAAGAAAATTGCACGATGAAAATTTGCATTTTTATTGAAATTTCCACTCTGCGCCTTAGATAAAACTATGTCTCTAAATACGTACCTTGAGCCTCGTACGGGTTCCTTGAATGTGTTGTAAGAATGTTTACATTGAGCTGTGCGGGAGATTCAATGTTAGTTTAAACTCTTTCCAAATATATCGATGGAGCGATAATTAATATAATTTATTACTCTCCTCTAAGAATACTATCCACGGTTTAAAATATAATTGTTTCCACTATGCTTAACAGTCCGAATACTCCCTCCATGTAATCCTGTTTAGAAATATCGATTAAATAAATACTGTACATGGTGGGTTAGTTAGCATTTCATATTTAATCTTCGTTGTCGATAAATTTTGAAACCCCATCTCTACAGCTGCTGGCTCGGCAGACGACCGCTATACAAGTATATCTAACTATATAGTAGTTGACTTTAGGGAAGGGATCATAATAGGAAAATTTCCCGGGCGTCTATGTGTGCAGTATCCGATACCCTTTTACTTGTATTGTTTTTATTTTCCAAACTTAATGAAAGAACTTGTCTCGCCTATATTGCGATTTCAATTCTCTTCGTGTTTGGCTCAGATGTGCTTCAATATTTTATTGAATTTATTTCCTTAAAAGAAGTAAAAGTATTTTTCTTTCAACGCTACGTCTCTGTGAGAATTAAATAAATATATATGACAGGGTTTTTTTGTAATAAATATATTATTTAAAAAATAAGTGTTACCTATAATCCATTAATGTAATAATAAACTTAAACAAATGAAACCTAAGAAACGGTTTAACATTTTATTAACTCGTGTAAACCTCTCTTTTACGACCGTTCATATTGGATAACGTACCTCAATAAAATCAGAGCCTATACAAAATTTATGCTTAAAGAACTAGGACACGAAAAATGAACTTTTTGTTCATCAGCTGTAAATGTCTCCGCAAATTGGTCATAAATTTCTGCTCTATTAAAATTTATTGTCCTCAAAACGTTTATTGTTACATTACGTAAGTTGGTAACCCTTCTCGTCATAAAACAATGCCACGCTACGAATCATGCAAAAAATCCTTCAACGCTAAGCATAGAAATATAAAGGACATAATCGCGAAGCAAGATTGATATGATTTTATGACGCGGGGGGCAGTGTTTTACGATCTCTTATCGAATCGAATTTTTTAGTGCTTTGCGAGAAAACGTGTAGTTTTTATATACAAGTACCAATTTAAATTAAAGAAATGATGTGATAGAATCAGCGGCGGCGTTAATTAGTAAAAACAACATTACATTAATAATTAACGTTTATTTTATACAGGAATAATTAACTTGATTATTCGGCAATACAGTTACAAAGCTTCATTGATAGCTACGACTCATTGATAGTTTAAAATTATAATACAATGGACACATCAGTTTTGTTCATCAATTAATTAAATTAACATAGTTATATCTAGTAGTGTTCTTTGTGTGTAAATTTTCGCATTATATAATTAAGAGGATAGATTTAATGTTTATGAAGCAACAACAAATTTGAGCCCCCGACGTGAACTGTGCAGTCTTTGGCACATACCTTTCTCTTTATACGAGATAAAGCAAACACCGCTTGGAGAAGATAAAGAGGAGAAATCGACCGCAACTATATAAAGGTTTGCGTCGATAAAAATACCATGTTTATTTGCACGTCTTACATCAGTTTGCAAACTGAACGTAAGAGACCAACAGGCACTGGGAATCGAATAGGAAACTATCTCTTATAATTTGCACATTATGTTTGCTTTTTCCATATCACTTAGAATCGTTCATAAAATGCCTCTGTGTTAAACTTACACACCGTAATATCAGTAAATTCGGATCCCTACCTCCAGCTTTTTTTTTTTTCTTTCCTAAAAATGTGATTTAAAAAGTACGTGTTTGAAAGATTATCAGGACGTTTGTTAGTAAAACGGGAGGCGGCTATTATTTTTAAAGGATTTTATTCGGACACTCAATATATACTAGTGTATTTATAACGTAACCAATTAACTTCCGTTTTTGTTTACGTTTCGTTTTTCTCTCGCTTTGTTTAACTTGCTTTCAGTAAATGTATTAAGGCATTTATTTTTTAGTCATATCTATGTTTACCCACGCTAATGGAGCTCTATTTCTGGATGGTTGCGTGTTTTCTTATGCGTAGCTATATTATTATTACATAATTAAATACAATCCTTAACTAATACTTATAAAATTTTTGCTATTCTTATTACAGGGTTATATCGTTATGTAAAAAAATTAACTAAATGACTGGTAGATAGTTAATAAATCGACCTTGTATTTATGTTACGTTATTCTCTTTTCAGGTGATTTACATGAGTAAGAATGAGACGCGTATAAGCGACCGATACGAGATTCCCACTGTCGCATATTTCAAAGGTGCTACGGCAACAGTCAATGCGGTTGAAATTTTCTATTAATTGCTGTTTTTATTGTTTTTCATCGGGAACTTTTTAAACGCGGCTCACAGTTGCCATTGTCGTATATATCCGACGTTTCTACGTTTCGTTTGCAGAATCATGTAAGTGTATTAAAATAATAAATGTCGAAAACTTTACAATTCTTTAAGCGCTTCGGCCCACACGTAATAAAAAGTTATGCCGATTTATTTTATTATAATAAAGGCTTTTTATTGATTCATGTCTTAACATTATCAGTTGTTTTCTCTCATGGCACTAAAGAATTATTCGTTTTTATTATAGTAATAAAAACCATGGCAACTTTTGTAAAGGACAAATGAACGAGATATTAATATGTGCTTACGTCGCAATCGGGCAAGTATAATTCTCAAAACTTTCTCATACATACTTTTAAATATTTAGACGATTGTTACTAAGTATTAAGGATTATATGAATAAACAAATCCATGAAACATTCAATGGGTCGACGTCCAAAAAGTCGTGGGGACGAAAGTGAAAAAAAAAACGAAAACAATAACGTAGATTTAATCAGTATGCCGAATGCAACGCGCCTGTCCGCAGCTGGGATATTTGGCAGCCGGACAACTCCCATGTACGTACACAAACACAATTTAAATCCATCGCTGCACCGATGTCATCGCACGCTCACGTCGAACTTCACAGCGTTTGTAATTAATACAATTACGCAAGTGAACGATGAAAATATGGTTATGCGTTCAATGTATTCCGGTAAAGTATACTGCTTTGCATTTATGATCGTACGAAAGCTCTAATCAATTTATTTCAACAGACGATTTTGACGTCAGCAATTGGTGCATTTCAATCGACATCAACGATACTGCCTACCTTAAAATAAATTAATCGAACGGCACTTTTGATGCATTCGTATAACGACAGCGTTACGAACAAAGTAATCGCCCCCAAACGGGAGCATCGTCCATTGACTCTATTCTCATAAATAATCTCATTACATTCCGTCCAACAGGCAACTCGGTCAAATACCTGCGTTTTAAATCAGGCCCAATGCGTTCGGGTGCGATTTGTTCGCAAAACATGACCGCCTTTGTTGGCATTTATAAATTATTTAGCGATACGACGAATCATTCGTAATTTGATGTGCAAATCAATTTGAGTTAAAATTCTACTCGAATGCGTCTGCAACCGAATCAGAGCATTATGGGTAATCTAAATATGGAGAATGTGTAACAAGAACTCTTAAACCAGATCTATAAATAATTGTATATAAGTAACTTTGTTGCCATTCTAAATTATTTTAATAGAGGGAAACAAACATAAAGTCCTCTTTTACTGCTCTAAATAACTCCATGGCCCTAATAGAATTTTCGCAAGAACGGAGATAACATAATTTCACTAAATAGTAGTTCAACTATAGTTTTTGTTTTGCATTGATTTTCATAAAAGGTGTATATATTGATGTGGTAATAATGCATAAAATTCCTGTAGTAAGTGATACTATATCACCAAAAGATTTTTTTACATTGTAACATATCTTAAAAAGGGTTAGAAAAACATATTGTTATAACTTTAAAAACGCGTTATTGACGGTTTGCACATTTCTCTATCACATGCAAACTTTAAAAACTAGACATGTTTGAACGCATTGTCGATATTACTAACTGTGCTTGAAATAATTCGAAGAGTACATTAGTTAGTTAAACATCTTCTATATGAATAAAAGATCGCGAATTTACATTTTAATTTAATTTTATTCGCGCGCATGATTCTCAAATGATCAACAAATTTTCGAAACGCTTACGCAGTAAAACGCTAATGAAATTGTCCAACGAATTATCCGTAATAAGATTATATTCTAACGCTTAATTTATGCAGGGAATCGTTTAGTTTGAGAAAACAAAGCACATATTACATTTAAAAGTCAATGCAGAGAAACATTCAATTACGAACGAAGTGTGTTTTAACATTATTTTTCTTGATGTAGCAGACGTCAGGCCGCCTCCCACGACAAAGCTATTGCTTTTGACGTAATGTTGTAGATAACGTTTTTTTTATTTTCTAATTTGCTAAACAAGCCGTTTAGGATTATCGTGACTAGTCTGTTAACGCGGATTTTTATTTATATATTAAATCAATTTCTGCTTTCTCCAATAAACTTTGTGTTAGTAGCTTCTAATTGAAGACTTAGCCAAAAATTAACGTCACACTTAAGGTAGTTTTTTTTGCTTATGTTTCACGATGAAATATTTCAGACCACGGAAAGTTAATGGATTCAAGAGAAAACACCAATCCAAAAATCTCGTTGAAATAACGAATTGGTTTTAAACAGCGATCGCATCAACTTTAACGTGGTGACAGAATTAAAGTAAATTAGCCACTTGATAGTAAATTTATTTTTATAAAAAAAATTTGAGGTCAATGTATGATATGTTGAATGGGAAACAACATGTGAGTAGTGACGTAAATAACAAGTATTTTTAAGATAATACACAATGGAACTGCGCTACAGCTCTGATGATAATCACTAGTAGTCATTGTTACGTGACGTGACAGCTCTCAAGGCTAGACGCCAAGTAAGCAACCTACATATCTCCACGTTCGCCGACCCCACAAGGACGGAATCCGTCATCCGCCGGGTCAAGGCCGCGACAGCTCATGACATACGTACGTCATGGTATCTGCATCTGCGATCGTCTACTTTGATACTGTCACTGCACCCGCAGGCAACTTTGAACTTTACGACACAGTGCCTGAGGAGCTCAAGGTAGCACCGTACAAAAATAGTAAGTACAATGACCTCCATCCACAGGAGCAATGCATGCCTCAACGTCGTCAGATATCGCTTTCGTTAGCAGAATTTAGATCTTGATAAATTTGCCGCATTTACTATTTTCCGCTAGTATCTTAATAATTTACACACAAATATGTAGCAACATTTATTATTTTCACGAGTGTTAATAATGAAATACAACTGTTTATGTTCTCAGATTGTAAAAGTAATTGATTGTATCTCAAACGGGTATAAGTAAAGGTAATGAAACGATATTCTTATACACTCAACGTTATCACTCATTAACATGGTCCAGTTAAGTTACATAAGTAACGTTAACCGAGCTGAATGAAATGTATATATGGAATGGATGCAATTTATTCTATAATAACTTGTATTATGTTCTTGTAAAAAAAAAGTAATTTATATAATATTTTTATCAATCATGGGCTAACGCTTGTCCCCAATTTTAGATGACATTAAGTAACAATGAGAATAACGATGTTAAAGCGTGCGCGTTCTGAATACTTTGGCTGTCATATACATATGACGAGAGTACTACAATGATAATAGTAGCCAACCATAAATATTCAAAAAACGGAATAAGTGACCTCTATGTTACAAGGCAATCTATTAGCCACGGAAGCAGTCGAACATAAATATGTACTTCTTTTTTAGCAATGTAGGCTAACACGATAACTAATCGATTATATAGACTATTAATCAGGTAGCACGTATATAAGAGATTTTTGAAAACGATGACGAAGATCATAAATTTGCGATTTTTTGAAATGAAAATTATTAATAACAAACGATACTAATCTTTGAGGCAATCACATAAATAAGCAACACAACAGATGCGCGTAACCCTCGTCCCTTCTAAAATTTTTATAACAATAAATTGTAGAGAAAAATTTTGAAATTACTGTCGGCACTTCAAAGTGAAGTATAGTTGTTAAGTCACAAGGTGGTCTTTAATTATTTAAGATAAAAATATGATAGAACTTCATTAGGCAGGATGAAGTAAATTACTTTATAATAAATAATATAAAAGGCAGATGAGTGTTTTTGAAATTATATTTAAATGTTTATGACCGTTTCTTTTTAAACAGTATATTTTGAATTTTCTTAATACCTGATACAGAGATGAATCTGACATTCATCCAACACATCTTTTATTATATGTATTAGAAGAAATGCATGTTATATAACAATTCCCATTAAAATTTATTTATTTTGTTAAATAAGGTAGTAACAAAGTTGATTACTATTTAATTGTAAGTGAAAATTCCAACTTATTAAATATTTAAGAATTGTAGAACTACCTTAGTAGTTAATATTCGTCTCATTTTTTTTAAATTACATATTATCAATTACTTGTAAATGGTTAAAAAACCATGAATAAACAAAATTTACTTAAGGTTTACTTTTCAAGTACTACTTACTTTAACTGGTTACAAGAGTTACTCTCTTCTGACTATCTCGAGCAACTTTGTTGGGGATGATATATAAATATTTGTATGGCAATGCGCCGCGACCATTTAAGTGGAAATTTCAAGTTCCTTACATTTAACGCCACAAACAGTTAAAAAATAACGGTTTTGAGCGTGAGACGGTTTGACCAGAAATTAAAAAAAATCGTTATCATTCTGGATACAGTTGATCCAAAGCGGACACACACGAATATTTGTCAAAATCAAAATTTCAATTAGGCACTTGAAAAGATACTCAATAAAACCACCTGATCAAATATAGTTTAAAACTTCTCGATTTGTTATATTATACAACTAAAAGATTGCACTGTAATGTAATTGCAGAAGGTATGACATGACACCTTTAATTTCTTGTAAGTAGAAATAAAACTTCATAGAACTAAATTTTTTACATATGTGCAAAGAAATATTTGCGGATAACATTCAAGTTGTTACATAAATCTTAAGGCCTTGAACTACTTACTGATACATAATTATCAACAAGACTGTTCTCATTCCGACAATTCTAATATCAAATTTTATTTTTATTGAGCCTTGAACCCAATCTTTAAAACTAAAAAGGCAAGTATTTTTTATTTTTTTTTTGTTTTAAACGACATCGGGTCAGGCGTCCACATTGAACTTGTTGTCTATCACGGTGCATTTTAAACACTCCCCTCGCTATACGAGGGTGGATTCAAAGTATTCTAAACCGATAATTCTTAACGCAGGAATGCAGGCCGACAGGCTTTGACACATGAACAGCGCTACAACCATTCTTTTACAACTGATTTAGCCTCTGCTGCTTATAGTTAAAATATATAACAGAGTGACAAAGTGGTAGAACAAGTTTGTAAGTTTGCTGTAATGGGGGACTGTCATGGCGCTTGTGACGTCATTCGGCCAATGAGCGCGGGCCCGACGGCAGCGCCACAAGATGGCCGCCGTCGGCAGATTGCCGCCGCCTCCTCTGTTTAGGCCTAAATGCCTAAAGAGTATTTTTATTATTCTTTTCATAAAACGTGTATTTCTTCTAAATAACTAATTATACATAAAGAAAATGTTTAAACCAGTGACTTTTACAGCAAAATGTGACGATAACAAGTGTTTTTCCGCCGGCTTTGGTAAGCATTTAAAGATTATTTACAAATCACTTATAACTTTAAAAAACAAATTAATATTTGTTGCATACAAAAAAATCTTCCTATTTGAATTTTTAATATTGTTTTCTTGTTAGAAATTAATTATTAACTTCTGTATATATGAAAATTTTTTGATTATTTCTGGAATTATTGGTTAAATTATTATTCTTAAAAAGATTTAACTTTATTTTTTACTGTTACAAATCGTCGAAATATATCATCAACAGTTATTAAAAGGCGGTACGTTTTATAAATCCAATTTAAATGTTGTAACTTAAATCAAAATTGTAAAAAACGTTGTTAAATGATAATAAATAACATTACATTATATGTGTAAATATCTCTATCTAGATTAAGAGTTTTAATAACGGCTGTTACTTTTAATACTTATAATTTAAAAACACTTCTTCAATAAAATTCAAATTACTTCTTTTCTCTGCTTTTTTTATATACTGAAAGAACACAAAAAGACTTTTCTTATAGGTTCTGAAATTTCTTTATTGAAATATACTATTTAATTTCATACGGTAAGAAAATTCATAATTAAAAACTAAAAGGAATCAACTAATTCGGAGTTTCATTACGTTATTATAGCTTTTGTTATTAAATCTACTTTCTGTGACATGTTGAAACAATATTTGTTCCTAATTATTGTTTATTTATTGTTAGTTATAAGAACTAAGTTAAAAGATATCTAGTATTATTTACAGGCTATGAACAAACTTGCACATTTCTTGTGTAACTTGTAATCTCTCAGAAGAAATGTTAAGACTCGTATTAGCAGGTTTTAAAACTGTATATAAATTTATATTTATCGCTGTTAGAGTACCTGAAATTGTTAAAAATACTATTGACGAAATTACACGAATGACAGTAAGTGTATATCTAAGAAATTAACGATAACATCAATAAACGCAACTATTTGTATATAGGCCTTCTATAAAAATAATTTATAGGATGTCCTTAGGAACTAACTTATTATTTACAATATTACTTTCATATGGCCGAAAACTTTAAATCTAGTTACTATAGTAATTTCAATAGCTAGTGAACTAAGAGAAGAAAAATGCGCGGAGATATGCATATCGATAGTCTTCTGCAAGAGACAGCTTACTTTAAATTAATCAATTCCTATCCTTGTATTGTAAATTGTTAATTTTGTACAATTAATTATGTACAATTAGTCTTAACCGTTATTTTAGGAACTTACACATGTATCTAATTTGTGTAAAATTACGCTTAAATCAAAGATTTTAAAGTATTGTATTGTCATTAGATATGGGATTTTATGACTGTGAAACTGTGCCTTAAAAGGTGAACGTGTGCGATTGTTTAGTGATAATTTCGATATAAATCGTCGTTATCGACGTCCGCACTTAAGTAATTCACTAGCAGAGTTATTGCCAGTATCCCGGCAATTAAATGGCGTGAATTTATTGCCAACTGCCCGCGCGCCAATAACAAAGTCGAGATCAAAGGCTTCCCTTTGTAAGTGCAACGAAATTTTCATATGCAGTTATTAACGTTAGACTTAACTCCATATTGGACATACTTATGGTCCATAATTTATTCGCGATTGTAATAAAAATACATTTGCGAATGTTTCGTGTACATCAATGTAATGAACGTCGGTTACATTGATGTAAGGTTATATTTTTTTTTTCCTTTTTCTAATTTAATAGAACTTTTATGAGCGTATGTGAGTTCTATCGTACCTTATTATTATATAAAATCTAAACACCCACTGCTATTCATAGGTACTATACTCTA